>OMKP01004963.1:1610-13172 GCA_900302375.1 Bathygadus melanobranchus
TGACTTGCTTACATTTAGATGAGGTGCATTTGCTTTCTACACGCTTTTATTTTGTATTTTATTTCTGTATGAATGATGCTAGCTTTTTTTTGGCAGCACTTTTATTTTGTACAGTATGTTTTACTACTCTGTAGCCAATGATCCCAGAGCATGCTGGCAACCAGGTACGTCACGTTTAGCGTTTTGTATCCCCTTTCTCTTAAGCTTTTAATGGAAGTCAAAAAGGAAAGAAAGTGCAATTCCTCATCCGTTTCATCAGTCACTTTGACTAACTGTACAGTGTAACTGTGTTTTTCTTTTAGATATTTAACTAAAATGTACCTCTCTACACATGAAAACACTGTCAGATGTTCACTGCTAAATACGCTGTCGCAAAGCGTTTCACCGGTGGACGAGACAGAAGGTCATTATTACTTTTAGAAAATTCCAAATATATTTATTCAAATCACGCATTTCTTTTGTAAGTCATAAATGATGCACATAATCATGATTACAATGATTACAAAGCCTCTCTCTTTAAACACTTTTATTTATTTTATTTTTGTAGAAACAAATCACAATCTCAGTCAAGACCATGCGAATATGGCTTAAATGTATTATTTAACACCGACTCTTATTATTTGGATGGATCGGTGATTCTTATTTTCTGAATGATTTTAATTGATCACTTAACACGCGTACGCAGAATTGTATTCTCAAGCAATATCAACGCCTACAGAACCAACTGTTTTATTCTTCCTCCTGCTTCCAACTGTTTTTTGGGTTTTTTTTGTACATTTGCATTGAAGTCCTGGTTGGTGTTTTATATTGAAAGACACATCCGCCTCAGGAGTGGGAGTGGACGTACTGACGTAGCAGACACATACATTTCACCTTCCCAGCAGTACATATGTACACAAACGGTAGGCTCGGATGGCTCTTGTGTGTGTTTTACATTACAGAGATCCTTTGCCTTCTCAAACAGCATTATCATATGCTTTGTATCGGATGCTGTTTGGATTTTGGGAGCATTTGAATAGATTTGGGCGTACAAATCCTCTTGATGTAAGAAATTATTCAGTTAGTATTCTTTTGTTTTAAATGTCCGAATTGTTTGCATAGGGCCGTTTTTCGATTATCTCTAACGAAACATATATTTAATATTTACATTTTAGTCAAATCCTAGTCATTTCATGTTCAAAGATTCCAGGAATGCTGACTGGTATTACAAGATATATACTGACTTAATTCTTTTTTTTATAACACAAAATGTAATTACTTAATTTTCTCTACTCTCCCTACTTAACTAACAAATTGGGGGTGTTTTTTTCAAATGTTTTTTTTATTTAACATAATATATTTTGTCTCATCTTAAAAACACACTGTTACAGTTTGCATCCATTAAACCTGTGTATAATATGCAATAATAATATCCGGGGTGGAACACTGTTTGAGTGGGGTTGATACAATATTGGCTGTTGTAGTGTTAAAATTAAATAAACATGTTTTATGCCAAACACAAGATGTATGTCTATTTCACACGGAGACAGTTGAAGACAAATGTTATATGGACTATGCCATGTTATTTAATTAAACACCCACAGTGATATGGTGATGTCAGTTAAAGAACTGATGTTGATGCATGGACAATATTTTGGCGGGAAATCTTTCTGTTGCCCTTAAAAATGTAGGAAGATGATTTACAGAGTGAGTCAAGTTGAACTGTTATGGGACCGTTATCTCATCTGTTAGCTATGCCACGAGCGTGGCTTTGTTTACCAGGTTCCATGGTTTTGATGTTATTTTGAAAAGGTATATGAATGAAACATGTAAATGGAGCATTTTAACCATTTATCAGTGACTCGTTCAACTGATTTTGGGAGCTCACAACATTCAACATTATTTACATATTCACAATGACTCATTAAATACTCTTATTTTATTGCATATACACATGAAACTGGGCAGCCTAAACAGCGAGATCTTCTCAAATTTCCATATAGCTTTCCGTATGTATGCATTTAACAATGGTCACAAGTGCTGGCTGCTACAACAGTAAATTAGATCATCTTTTTTAGCTCATCGATAATCTTTATTGATTACCCTTATGAATTACCCTTCATGAATTACCTTCCAAGAACTTTTTCGTCAATACCAAAACTAAACCTCATGTTTTTAAAACAAAGTCTAAAGCTGAGATACTGAACGTAGCTGATATAGAAAGTCAGAGAATCATGCTAGGCTAATTTGTAAGCTTCGTTTTTTAAAACAGCTTTGTTGAAATAAATGTGTGATTCTTTTAATACATTTGTGCAATGTTCCTAAAATCTGCCATCTGCCAAGTTCCAAGTTGCTGGTGAGAGAGAGGGGGGGGGGGGGTGGTTGCCTATACTGACCGCGGCACACAATTTAAAATAAATATATGGGGCACCATACTTTCTTTCGTCATAAAAATGTTAATGTAAAATATAATTGTATGAAAAAAGTCGATGTAAAAAATTCATCATTAATTGTCAGGGTGGGGAAAAAATGTACATGGAAGAATTCTCTTATGTAAATTATGTTTTAAATATTATTCTGTTTTAAATATTTCTAGTATTTATTGACATGATAATGTAAACCCTTTTTTTATTTTTATTTTTACAAAATTACTAATTGCTGTTATAAAAAAAAAAGTGTTCTCATTGGACAAATCGTGATATCCAGTTTCTTGCGAGGAACATAACCGGGACTTTTGCTTTGAATAATCTGAGCAACAGAGCATGCTTTGTAATGGCACAGTGTAGCATAGCAAATGATTATCGCAAACACACCTAATGTTGGAATTATTTTCAACCAGTAAATGTTGGGACAAAATAAATAAATTCATCATTCTACATGCCTGTGTCCCTCTAGTCGCAAGCAGAACACAACAATGCCTTTTAGTGATGATACGAAGTCCTTTGTGTTTCGGGGGAGCTTTCTCATTAAAGCCTTCACGGGCCTTAATTCACTTATAGCGGCCCCCACCTAGCTAGAGCTTAGAGCCAAGATGGCCGCTCGCATTCAGTTCCCTCACCCAGCTAGCGCTTAGCGCCACGGTGGCCGCTGTAGGTGAATAAGGCCCATGGGGTCTTCATGTTGTACTATATGTGCTGCAGCGCCTCCTGGGCCTGCTCCGTGTACGCGTCACCTGGCCCCTCCCACGGCCCGACGCCGACGGTAACGCCATCGTCGCCAAAATGGCCGCCGCGCCGCTGCTTGTCACGTGAGAAGAAGCTAAACCTGCGGAGAGTGAAGACATCGGAGGAGGGACAAAGAAGAGAAGTTAGGTTTCTAAATGTTCTTTCTCTTCAAATTATACAACGATGAACCGAACTGTCTGTGCTGATTTAGGTGGGGGTTGGGGGTAGGATTCAGAAAATTATTTTTCTCTACTTTCAATCGTTTTTGTAACATAATATCAGTGCTTTTAAGATGATTACATTTCATATTAATCCTATGTTTTCTGTTTACAACGTACGTCATTTTTAGTGTATTATTCTTAAGCTTTTAAGGTTAGAGCATGGTGTCTATGTTAAAGAAACGGCTATTATATCAGTTAGGGACAAAGACAGGACAAGACATGAATGGTCTCCACGTGTGTATTCTGATTGGCTGTCGGTCCCTTGCTTGATTCTAAAAGTCCCCAACAAGCTAGCCAATCACAATACGACAGAGGATGAGTAGTAGTCGATGCCCAGGACAAGCAAGCATGCAACGCAGGTCGTTAGCGGAGAAAAACGTGATAGACATGGAGGCCAACCAATGGGCACGGTCGTACAAGTGACATGAGGCGTCTGATTGGCTGTAAAGTGGGATCGTCCGGGATTAAACCCGCCGCCACCATCGGCATAATAGCGGTGAAGATCCTGTTACGAGACACATAGAGGCGAGGGCAGAAAGACACACAAGAGACATGAGAAAGAGGGGGAAAAACACAAGGAGAGACACAGAGAGAGGGACAGAGAGCAGGAGCAAAGACACAGAGACAGTGGCTAAGTCAACTTCTCCTGTCATTCCCTTCAACCGCTCTAAACTCTAAACACACAACCCACCGCAGAGTCCTGTCTTGTGGATTTCCGCCTCCGCTTCTTAAAGGGCCAGCAGGCGTGAGTGTGATTAGCCACTACAAGCTGTGACGTCACTATGTCACCATGACCATTTTAGTCACATGACAATTCTGAAATGACTTGGAATGGCTAATCACGCTCACATCTGGTGGTGAAATAGGGGCCCTTTAAAATAAATGCAGTAAATTAAGATGCTACTTCTTTAACCTACAACTTCACAGTGGACCCTTTAAAATAAATGCAGTAAATTAAGATGCTACTTCTTTAACCTACAACTTCACAGTGGACCCTTTAAAATAAATGCAGTAAATTAAGATGCTACTTCTTTAACCTACAACTTCACAGTGGACCCTTTAAAATAAATGCAGTAAATTAAGATGCTACTTCTTTAACCTACAACTTCACAGTGGACCCTTTAAAATAAATGCAGTAAATTAAGATGCTACTTCTTTAACCTACAACTTCACAGTGGATCGGCACGCGCCACGCATGGCTAATACGCTAGCAGGCCAAACTGGAGGACTGAAGAACCCACCTCTTCCGACACACCTGTGCATCTAATTTTCTAGATATACACACGCAATAGGAATAACAGGTAGATCATACGCAATCGGTTCTGCGCATAGTTCTAGGTTTCGGTGCCAACTATAACCACTTGTACAACAGGAGGGAAGTCGCTTAGGTGAAAGGCTTCTGGATTTCAGAAGGTCAATATGTGGTTGAAAAGGCTATGTGTCAATATAGCAGACACTGAAACCATGCTCCAAGTTCAATTCTACATCATTAGCAATTTTGCGTGTGAGTATTTTCCTTAACCCTAACCAGGAGAATGTCTTTCTTGTCTATAATGTGGTTCTGTGTTTTGTGAGATCGTGTCATGATGAGTGCTACCAAATCCAACGCTAATCTTTATAATTCATCTTTACGTCAGCCAGGGTTAGTTAGTCATAGCATGCAGTGTTTTGATGCTCTAGGGGGGGATTTGGGATTAATGGGCGTAACATAACAAAAACGTCACATGGTCAGTGTGTTATACATTAGTTTACATAACATATAACATACTGTGTAATATATGGTATAAAGGTGTCAATTCACTGAGGAATGAAATCTAATTCACCAAGACCCTCAGTATAGTGTACGTAATGTATGTACGTTATGTACATATTTAATTAAAAAAGCAATATTCATATTCTCCTTATAATAATAATAATAATATGTACACATGTATTAGTTTGGGTTTCTAAGTATACAAGTATTAATTATTAGATGCATGTGAGATTTGTGAGTACTCATCTGCGTTTGTGTGTGTGTTTGTGTGCGTGTGTGTGTGTGTGTGTGTATATACAGGTAGAACATACAGGCGTTTGATTCCCGACTCTGGCTGGGGGGTGGAGCGCCCGCGAGCTCGAAGTTCGGGTGAAGGCGAAGGAGACGGGGTCATGACCTCATCCTCGGCCTCGTCACTGCAAAAGAGAGACGACGTCATCGCGGGTGAAACGCTGATTAAATAGGACTCAACGTGGGGTACGGTAGTCTGAGAGTTCTAGGGAGGAGGGGCTATCCCCACGGTTACGACCCACGGCAAGCTAGCGCCGTCGGTCAGTATGAGTGTTATAATGAGCGTTGTTGTATATGAAATGTGCCACACACACATACTGTGGCGTTATGCGTTCTAAGTGTCCGAGAAGCTTCACCGGAGCAGAGTATTTCACAAACTGACTGGCGGAGACTGGCAAAAACATACGATTTTCCTCCAAATGACGGTCTTATTGTATAGTATCAGTGACAAAATGGCATAGATTACTATGTTGAAGATCATATAAAACATATATTACCAAAAACGATTTTGTGTTACCAGCTTACCAGCTGTGAACTGAAAAAGTCAACAAGATGTTAAATCATATCTATCGGAGGAGGGTCATGAGGAAAGCTGAGGATATTCTTCAGGACCCTCTCCACCATCTTTATTCTGTTTTGTCCTTCTGCCCTCAAGGTGTAGCTGTAGGACGCCTGGTTGTAGTAGCAACAGACCCAGTCGCTCCTTTATGCCATACACATGTAACAGGTGTATGTGGAGTTTTAGTTTAATTCCGTTTTGCTTCTGATGTTATCTGTCATTCATTGATTCTATGTTTTTCTAGGTTTATACGTTTGTTTATGTGTTTTTGTACTGCTTTCTGCAATGTGAACTGCCCCTGTGGGGATAATATATATTTCTCTACACATCCGTGTGCTACCTCTTGTAATAAGCCAGCTCCTCCTGCAGCAGGAAGACTTTGGCCTTGAGCTCGTTCCTCTCGTGGAGCACGTCCCTCAGCTCCTGCAGGGTGAAGCGCGGCCGGTTGGGATCCTTCTGGTCCGCGCCTCCTGCCTCCTCCTCCCCCTGCGCCTCCTGCAGGGACACAGAGCAACATGCCAAGGAGGGAAGGAAGGAAGCAGGGAAGGAACAGATGGATGGATGGATGGAGGTGAGGAGGGATGGAAAGGGATGGGATGAAGGCAGGATGGATGGGGCAGGGAAGAAAGCATGGAAGGATGGAAGGACGGAAGCAAGTAAAGGAAGGAAGGAAGGAAATTAGGAAATGAGGAATAAAAGGAAGGAAGCAATGTAGGAATTAAGGAAATGAGGAATAGAAGAAAGGAAGGTAGGAAGGAAGGAAATGAGGAATGATGAATAGAAGGAAGGATGGGAGGAAGGGAGGAAGGAAGGAGCAGAGAGAGAGGATACCTTTGTGAAATATTCGAACACAGCAGGCATGTCCTCATGGTACATCGCCTCCTGGTGATGAAGGGGTGAACTTCGGGTCAGATACTGGTGACCTTTTCCAATATCTACAAAAACGTGCCCTCCCTTCTCTACTGATCACAGATCAGTTCTTCTGACAGCAAATAAACAAATTACAATCCACGTACCAATATAATTCTATTATACAAGTGTAATTAATGGTACAAATCTGATTTCATGGCACAAATCTGATTTCACTGTTCATATATGTTTTTAGTGTACACACCTTAACTTACTTTACAAAACGAATTCCATGCACAAATGTGATTTCACTGTGTTTACCCAGTTTCACACTACTAATCTAATTTCACACACAGATCTTAGACCACTAGACCAGAGTAGACCACACAAAAACATCCCACAAACACAAATCATTTTTTTTAGAACGCAGAACTGAAACAGCGACCACAACGCCAGCGGTCAACGTCCAGGAACAGGCGTAGCGTCCCATGCTGTTAAAAGGCCAACGCTCTGTGCAAAAGATCCTATATTTAGACCGGTCTTTCCACGGGAGAAGCTTGACCCGGTTTGACCCAGTTGGCGAAGCAAAACACAAATCGCAACACCACAGTCAGGTTAGTCTCTCACACGCACGCCCATGTTGCCTACCGTCCATCGGCGATCCTTATCGGTGAGATAGAAAACAGGAAGACAGAACCATACACAAAACGTTTTTTTGAGGGGCAGGACGGCTGACTGTTTACTATTCTCACGAATCAGGCTTTCGTTTCATATCTAAAGTCTGATGGCAGACGAAAGCTCAAATCTGGTTTTTTTTATCTTTGAACTTCAACTTCACATATTTGTTTTTGAACAATCACGTCGCTTGGAGACCTTGGGGATCTGTAAGCGAGTGATTGGCGACACTGATACTGACACTAGTAAACCGTAAAGGATTGTCTGTGAACAGGAAACAAGGTGTAACTCCCCTTGCCCCTTGCAGTCTTGGTTTCCGGGCCCAGGCTCTGTGCCGTCTCCCCCCAGAAGTTCTGCTATAGCATAGTAGGACTGCTGGACCCCAGATTAGTAATTTAGCAAATGGTCTTATCCAAAGCGACCTCACAAATTGAGGATACATGTCATTAAGTAGCAGGTAGGAGTTAAGCAACTCACTCCCGGATGCCTACAGGTATGCAGCGGACACAGGAGGTTTTGAACCCAGAACCTTTCGGCTTGGTGTCAAACACCTGAACCATGACTATACTATCCGGGCCATACCATGCCATGCTATGTCAACAAACCAGACCAGATTGGAAACCAGACCACGGCACACTTCACATCAAACCCACTGCACTCTTCACCCCCTCCAGCTGCTGCCTGACACGCCAGCTTTACCCAAAGTAACACCGCCTCTTCCTCCTCATCCTCCTCCTCCCCCTCCACCTCCTCGCCCCCCTCCTGACTCCCGGGACTCAGGGAGACACAGAGGGGTCTGGGGGCTGGAGTGTACCCCCCCACCACCGCCATCGTGGGGGTCTGGGTGTCTTCTCTGTGTGTGTTTGCCAAGGCCAGAGCGTCAGCCCTGCTCAGCAAAGCAGGGTTCGCTGTGCGCTAGTGGAGAGCACAAGATACACAACGGCATAAGTGGATTATGACTGGAACTAAATCGTTCTAAGCATGCCGTTCTTCTGATGAAAGGTAGCGTGCGGGGCATAGGCCCTGGGAACTATGGTGACGTCAAATGGAAAGGAGAGAATTTCCCTAATTTCCTGCCTGGGATTAGTGATCTTAGATCTTAGAAATGTCTAAATATACAGGGAGATGTACAACATGGGAATGACTAGTTCTCTTGGCATTCTCATTCCTCTCGTCCGATAGCAAGGTAGCGATCGGGTTGTTTTGGTGTCCAGGAATTGTAGGAGCCCAGGAGATCAGATTCTAGGCTTGGTCCAGAATCAACAAGCTAGCATTAGTAACAGCAGTCTACTACTAATGTCAATGTTCATCGATACAGAAAACACGTTACAGAAGAAAACAAACGTAAACACTGTGAAGTAGTCGGCACATTGTAACCACCATAACGTATGAATTCATGAATGCGATTCATATTTAGCCGCTGAAACATCAATGAGGCTATCAATTATATAACGTATAACTACAAATCCTCTTTCACTTTGTCATTAAACATATATACACAGATGCAATCCAACACCGTGTGTAATAAGTTCTAACTCACTATCACCAGGGAAGGCGCCAGAGTGCCGCTGTCGTGACGTTACCTGCGCAGGCGAGAGGGACTGAGAGAGACGCTCCTCCTCGCTCTCAGCGCCGGTGGCGCCCCCTTGCAAGCGCTCCCTTAAGCGTGCCACTTCCTGCCGCAGCGCACCCACTTCCTGTCCCTGGGTCTGCGCGCCGGCCTCCAGCTCCACCTTCTGCTCGATCAGCGCCTTGCCCTGAGACTCCACCACGGAGATCTTGTGGCGGAGGTCGTGGTTGATCTTCATCAGCCGGCTCTGTTGCTGCTGGAGCTGTACGGACACGAGGAAGAGGAGCAGGTATCAGCAGAGGAAGAGGAGGACAACATGAGGGGGCGGCAGTAGCTCAGGAGGTAGAGCGGTTGTCTGGCAGAAGGTTGCCGGTTCGATCCCCGGCTCCGCCTAGCTAATTGTCGAGGTGTCCCTGAGCAAGACACCTAACCCTAACTGCTCCCGACGAGCTGGTTGTTACCTTGCATGGTTGACACCGCCGTCGGTGTATGAATGGGTGAATGTGAGGCAATGTAAAGCGCTTTGGATAAAAGCGCTCTATAAATGCAGTCCATTTACCATCCATTTACCATGAGGGAACATGAGCTAGATGATGATGATGGATATAAGATAAACACATATAGGGATATGTTGTGTTATGTTTTTATCGTACTTTATCTTATGGTATGAGATTAAATAACGATGTTTGACTTTGGAAATGTGATTTGAACCCGGGCATACTGCGGGCATTATGATTGTTCATAACACTACATTCAAAGGTCAGGTGATTAAAAAAGGGTGAGCCTGTTTGAGCCTGCGGATATATTTCTGGATATATCTCTGCGTAGATTCGTGAGTAAATGGAAACGTTCTCTCACTGCTTCCACGTCCTCGTTCTTCAGGGTCAGCTCGCGGTCCTTGGCGCGGATCTCGTCCCGCTGTTTGTCCACCACCTCCTTCAGCTTCTTCATCACCTGCCTCTCCCGCTCAGACATACCTGAACACCAACGAAGAAGAGATCACCAGGACTTACAATAAGCACATTTACAACAACATATATCTCTGACGGTACAGTACAATTTGAAAAGAACAAGCTTCAAGCACTCCTAATTGTTAGGTCAACTGAACAAGTTACAAGCTTATAATTGCTAGGTTGACCCCTTACTGTAAAACAGCAAGGTAGCCAGGAGACGTTGCTACACAATGCCAAGTACTATTTCAAGTGCGAGGACATACTAACATACAGGATGCTACAAAGTGCCAGGATGTACAGACATAGAAGTGCTAGGGATTTACATTTAGGGCATTTGGCAGACGCTTTTATCCAAAGCAACTTCCAATAAGTACATTTGTCGAAAGAGGGAAGGAGGAGAGGGGAGGAGAGGTAAGAAGGGAAGCTATTCAGAGTTCAGGTGAATATATTTAGGATCATTATTATCTGCTTAATATACCCTTACAGTTAAATAGTATGATACAATACTAAGGGGGGAGGGAGCAGGATCTAGTGTTTAGGGTGTTTGACTCTGAGTTGAAAGGGTCTGGGTTCGATCCTCAATGTCCACAGCCTACCTCTAGGCATACCAGAGCCAGATGCCCTAAACTCTACCTGCTCCTGTATGACATTATTCACTGTAAGTGGATAAGTCAACTGTAAGTTGCTTTTCTTTGTAATAAAAGCTTCCTCTAAGTGACTAAATGGGAAATGCTGAGATTAACCAGACTTGTATTTGAGTCATTCATCGATGGTCGCCAAAACAAACACGCACACTCATGCATCGCACCCAGGCTGTCACACAGACACATCGGACTGAAATAAACCATGATTCACTGCCTGGGTTACGAGGAAGGGCTGACTCTGTTTAAACACCGTGGAATCAAACTGTCCAACTGACTCTTCATTTCCAGTCATCCATTCACATATTCAACAAAGCCCAAAAATATAGGTTTATTAATGAATCACTTAATGATGGATATTATTAACCAAATGTAATCAACATAATTTCCTCTACAGCTGACATTTTTTTGGGGGGGTATGATACAAACGTCCACTCTGGCTCATTACATAACATGTCATAACATGATGTCATAACATGATAAGACGTTTCCGCTCTCCATCAAATGAAGCTTGCCAATCAAATCCCATGATTTGTCTCCCATGCCAATCAGCCAGGCACCTAAGCGAAATAAGATATGCTCTGAATGTCGTTTCATGTTTTTGAACACATCCATCCAGCAGGTGTACTGGGGCTACAGAGGACAGTGTGTCCATGTTGGGGGATGGGGGGGGAGAGAGAGAGAGAGAAAGAGAGAGAGTAAGATAAAAGCGAGAGAGACTGTGGTCCCTCTGTGACATCATGGCGGAGCATCTATCAGGGAGATAGAGAGACTGGCAAGCACCAGAGAAGGCCTGCTTTGTGTGCGTTTGTGTCTATGTGCTGTGTTTACAACTGAGAGCGAGAGAGAGAGATAGAGAGAGAGAGAGAGAGAGACAGAGACAGAGAGAGAGACAGACAGACAGAGA
>OMKP01004966.1:2709-13457 GCA_900302375.1 Bathygadus melanobranchus
CCGTACTGCAGGGGGCCCGGGCGCTGCTGCAATAATTGATGACGGAGCCGACGTCCGCACAGCCTGCAAAACGGCTGGGCTTTTGACAGCTACCGTCGCAACACTGGACACCGCTGCTATCGGCGCCGTGGTCTGTATGATGGTTTTGGGTGACTCGACTGTGTTAACTGTGGGACTTGGGCCGTGCGTGCTGGTGACACTGGCGACTGGTGAAGCGGAGGTGACTGCGCTCTGCGAGGTAACGGGGGAAGTTTGCGTCGGCGGCCTCACCAGCGTCACGGTGGGAACACTGCTCAGGGAGGACTGAGGGGCGATTACAGTCGACGTGACAACGGTGTGTGCATTTGGTAACGACGCCGGGATAATAGTGTTCGCAATAGTGGGCAGAGGTGTGTTTCCTTTAGTCACGCTGGGCACGCCTGCAGGGATATGCGCGGTTGTCACCAAGTTACTTCCATTCAAAGTTTTGACAGCGGTCGCTGCAGGCGTGCAGGGTAGGGCAGGGTCAGATATTACAGGAGCATCATCACTGACTGCGCTGGTCTTGGCTTGATTCGGACCCGCTGTTGTACCCGATGGCACGGCCGATGCGGTTCCGCCTGCTCCATCCATGGGCGAACCGCTGTTAATGACACCTCCTTGCACCCCTGTCACCACAATAACCAAACAACAACAACAACAACAACATCAACGCCGTGAGCCGTCTATGTTTTCCAACACCTTGGTGGATGCACACTCATTAAAAACTAAAAGGCATTAAAAGCGTCAATTGGCACACAACACGTGCAGAAACAGCACATCTGGAGTCATCTGTGTGTTACCTGTGTTTGCGAGCTCTTGTGAAATGTTGCCGGACTGCACATCGGAACCCGCAGCTGCAGCAGACGTCCCACTGTGTGTGTTTTCTGCGGACGGTAACCCGGCAGCGGCGTCCGTCTGACCCGCGCCTGTCAGCTGGGACTCCAGAGAACCAACTAAATCACTAACTACTTTCTCGTCCACCTCCGTGTTGAAAACATCGTCCAGCAAATCGGAGCCCGCCGCCATCTTTGCACAAGCTACGCTCGCTCACGAGACACACGCGCCGATTGGCTGCGCTGCCGCTGACGCGTCATGGCCGGCTGCTGTGATTGGTTGGGCTGAGAGATAAAGCTGGAAGTAATGGCGGACGTTTGCATTTTATGTCCGTCTCCTCGATGGATAAACGTGAGAGCGTGTGTAGACAGAGGGCTACTCTCGATTACGTGGTTCTCCCGTACGTCGTTTTACGCGGAGGTGTCCAACATGAAATAAAAGCATATGGTTGATCGTCTGTATCTTTTTATAATTCATAGAATAAGACGGCACAAAATGGCTGCGTGTTTTTCCAAGCAGCAGCTGCCGTGCCCAGTAGCGCAGCTACTGCTGCGTGCTGGTATGCTGTGTGTGTGTGCGCTGTTACTGGTGCTATGCGAGCTGGTGCCGTGTACGCTGGTGCTGCGTGCGCTATTACTGGTGCCGTGTGTGCGCTCTATGCGCCACCACCCCTTGCGTCCTGGGCTGGCTTTCAAGGGATTTTCAAGCATGTGTAATGCGTCTGTTAAACTTGTTGTCCACATAAAAGCACAGAGATGAGAGTTGTAATCACTTCCTAGTTCGTACATTAAAACAAGTCTACTGTAAATATTTAAATGGTATATTTAATATTTAAATATTTAAATTAAAATGCCAGTATAACCGGCAAATGCGCGAAATGGCTCACAGTATGTCTTAATGCCAAACTATTACGACCAGGTGCGTTTACCTTGATACATGGGCGTGGTTATTGCCCATGTGTGGCGCATTTCAATAAATTTAGCTGTGTTCGTGCGTCGCTACAAAAAAGTTTTAGTCGAACGACAAAAAAAATAATTATTTTATTGGGCCACATACTTGTTTACAGCGATGCGCAGTGGAAAGCCCTACATTGGATGTAAACTAGGCCTAATTTCAAAAGCTCAGAATCGGTATGAGGGCATTTTGTATACAATTGATACTATTAACTCAACAGTTGTACTGGAAAATGGTAAGTTATATTTGAACACCTCTTAGAACAATTAAGCAGCTTCATTTTGTGTCCTTGTGGAAATGGCAGCGGTGTTTCGTGAGTAGTGTTTGAGTGCAGCACTTTCAAACAAATACTCTTTAAATAGTGAAGTGCTTTGGAACAGAGGGGCGACCAACACATAAGCCAATACCTCCCAAACATGATATGTTTGAGTACATCACGTTCCGGGGAAGTGATATTAAAGACATCACAGTGTGTGAGCCTCCGAGGTCACACCACAGCCTTCCAAATGACCCTGCAATCATACAGGTAATTATGAATGTGCAACGTGAACACTTTGTTTTGTGTGCTGTATTGGGTCGAGAGTCTTAAGTTATTTTGGTCCAGTCATCAGGTGGGACCTCGTCAGGGCTCTACACCCCACAAGGAGGGCCGTTGAGTCCCTTAAGGATGCCGGCCTATAACCATCTAGCTAGCAGCTGTCAGTATGTTGCCATGCATGGCCTTGGTAATTAAAACAAGATAACACACTAGATATGAAACACACATCTCTTTTAACTCTACTATGAACGGCCCTAAGCTGGACAGTTTGTCTCTGTACGCAGGGCCGGTTCTTCCGGGTCAGCTTGTCAGAAGGGCTCACATGGTGGAAAAAGCTGTCCAGACTGTACCACAGAGGAGAGAATTTCCTGCTTATCCCGACCAGGCCTGGGAGGACTGGAGGCCCCAGGGAGCAAGATCAATGACCACTTGGGGCACTAGACCCACAAGTAAGGACACAATACCGAGTGAGACCAAATAGTAAATAATGCTGACTGTTTTTCTGTTACGATGCTTAATGGTCCTTAAAATTAAGTAATCGTCTGTATTGCATATAGTCGTGTACAACTTGTTCAAGGTGTTTTCTTTCTAATAGGAAGAAACCCAGCACCTGTGTCCAGGCCTCATGAACAAACGTATCGACGACAGAGTGGATATTATGAAACTGGACCTCCACCACGGAGAGGTCAAGGTGAATGGTAAAATATATTAAAGAGCTAATTCCCACTCTTCTTATGGAATTGTGTGTTTAGACTCAAACGTCTTCTCCTTCTTGTCCTTTTTTTGTCATAATATGCTCTTTCAAGTGGTCCACTTTCAATATAGTCATATGTAATGGGCGCTATGTTGTAAAATCAATTTGAGTATTTTGACAATTGTTGTGGTTCACTTTAATGTGCTGCCACTTCTGAATAGTACCTCAAAAAACGCATTCAGAATTTTGAACAGAAGTTTTGACTTGACTATCCCCCAAACTTTGTCATATTTTAGGCAGACGCAAGAACCATGGCAGAGGCTGGCAGATGGCTGAATATGCTGCATCTAGCACGCTGAAGTTTGAAACAGACTTTGACTTTGATACCTCAAATGCACAATTCATTAAGGAAGTGCTGGACAGGGAGCTGCAGTACTGGGTGAATGGAAAAGGCATGAGCAGAACTATTATTTTGAGAATATTCTTACGAGAACTCTTAATGCGGTTACTCATGATCACGTTGTGCGTCCAGGTTTGTTATCTCATGTTTTTCCAACTCTCCTTAGAGGGACATTCAGAGGGAGAGGAAAAGGCTGAGCAAGATTCCCATACCGATAAAAATGTGCAGGATCCCATCGGCTCAAAGTGCTACTATGACAAGGAAAAGTCGTTCTTTGACAAACTGTCAACGGATAATACCTACAGGTAAGGGGTCCACTCATTTCTGAGCATCCAACACATTATTGGCCTGTTTTCCTTATAAGGTCTACGGTCTGTTATTCAGACGTTGCCATCTGATTGTATTTTGTCAATCCGAAACGATCCAGGCCAACCTGGGCCGAGGAGCGCAGAAGGAACATAGAGACCTTCGGCGTCCCGGGTCTGTTTCCGAGGGCCCGTGGTTTCCGAGGCGTGTACCGTGGGCTGAGGGCACCGATGTTTCGGAGAGCCGGGAACGAACGGTTTTAAAATTCAGTATGTAATGCTTTGTCACTGCCGAACACCTCCCATCATGTCATATGGGAAGCTCATTTTGGACCATCTATTTAAATCATGTGCCGTTGTTTGATCTGTCCTCAGGTTTCACTCAGGCCATGTCTGAGAAGTCCTCTCGATTAATTTGATATGATTAAGTGTTTATGATAAGCATGTCTACATTGTCAGCATTTATCATTCTTTGTAAATATTTATTCTATAAAATCCCGTACCTGTTCAAATAATATTTGCCCTTTGCTTCGGAGTTCTCTAAGCTCCTACATTGAAATATGAATAAATGCATTAAATAAAACCCATTGTACTGTTTTTACTACTGTGTGCAAGGTATAAATGCGCAGCCATTTAAAACAATGCCTACTTTGCTTACCCATAGTTGCACATGTTTAGCCTACAGGAAGATATTAATGCCAACCTAGAGCCATTAATAAAGTGTTCTAAATAACTGGCTTCATAACATAGCTGATGTCCTTTATTTACTGCTGTTCCTGTGAAAGAGGCCTGAGCACCCGACAGTAGATTATTGATTAAAATAAGCTTTTTATTATTTCAGTCATGACAAAACGTTTAATATTTTTGTCTGTTCAATTAAGCCTAACTGTAAAGAAAAACTTCAATCTAACTTCTTCCAATGGCTCTGTAATAAAATGCTGCTGAAAACCAATGACCCAAAATCTAATTAAATCTGTCGCTCGGGTTATTGGAGTCCAGGGAACCTCTGCAGTCCACATCTTTTCTAAACCTATGGTAAACTATAAACCTGTCCCCAAAAGATGCTAGATGAAAATCATTGAATACAATGCATAGTGGATTACTAATGAAAAGTCAAGACTGCAGGTCAAATCTTCAGCCGGATAAGATAAAAGCAAATGTTTTAGGATTTGTCTTCATGAGGTGTGCTTGTTCAATCTCTGCTTAGCTATCAGCAGATCCCGCACAGAAACCTTGTGTACCTGGCCGCAATAGACTCCAGCCAGAACATGCGGTTACATGCCTTCAAACCATACACCTTCATCTCAGATTTCACAACTCTACCCCCACCCAGCTTTTCTCAGCCTACCAATTCCAACATGTCTATGGGAGCCGGTGGTCTGGGCCCAAGCAACCTCAATCACAACATAGCCCCAGGAATGGCTCCTGCGTCCATGTTGCAGAGCCAAGCCAGCAATGGTGAGAGATCTCAACACTGACATGTTCTGCACAAATAAACTCTAAAGCTTCAACTACACAAACCTAAAATGTGTTCACAAGGACATAAAAACACATGCAAAATCACAAGCAGAATACAATGTTTATTTGGTCCTTGTCCCTCTGTGCCGCATGTCTGCTGTAGTAGGTCTTCGTAGCCCCTGATTCCACCTTTCGGAATTTCCCCAAAAGTATGCATTTCAGCTTGCAATGTGTTCTTGCAAGTCCAGCATTATGTTTATGTAATATGTCACTTTAGCCCTAACCTAGATGAAATGAACAGGGTTCCAGCAGGAATACAGTGTAATGCATGTGCTGGCTCCTCTGACTATGTGTATCCAAACCATACTCTCATGCAGCAGCAGCAGCAGCAGCAGCCAGTTGGTCAGATGCAGTCGGCTTTTCTCTCCCCCCAGCATTGTAGAGGGCTTCAATCACCTGGGACCATAGGCCCTCTGGCAATTGTTGATCAAAAAAAAAAAACTCAACCTTTACTTTTTGTATGACAATGTGTTTGTTTTCAATGTTTATATGGAATGAATATTAACATAATTATTACAACCGAATGTTTTCCGAAATCCTATATGGTTCTTCATATACTCAGTGTCCCGTCGTCAGCTAAATCTTTTCCGACCCTTCAGAGTTGCCGTAGTCGTGTGGTGGCTCTGGAAGTTGTCCTCACCATCTATCTGTACCTCAAATGTCGTGGCTATTCTAGAGCTATACGTTATCGAACTCACTTAAGTTACGTTTATTTTCTAATCAAGTCAACATAAATGCCATCGCTTCGACGACATTGGAAACGAAGCGCCAGTGGTAACGTTATTGTGGATGTTAGCTGTAACTGTCCTGGATGGGTCACAGTGCTAGCTAGCTAGCGTTGCTAAGTGAGACCATGTTTAAGACATGGTCGAGGTGCAGCTGGCTTTCTCAGACATTACTAACTGGACGGCATGGCGGGGAACAAGTGTGCAGAAGGACCGTGTTGACTTGTTTAAACTACTGTGTTAAGTCAACGGTGCAGAGGACAGCAGTAGAGATCAGACATGTTAGCACTGCATGTGCACTGTGTGCCAAAGTCCGAGAGGTGCAGAAGAAGAAAGTTATCTCAGAGAAGAAACTGGTATGCAGTATATATATACATGAATGACACCTTATTTGTATTGTGCGTAAATGTGGATTAGCCTCCGACGTTGTACTATGACACTGATGTCTCCCCAGAGCCGCTACTTCATCGACTATCGCAAAGTGAGGCTGGTGGCCGGGTCAGGTGGAAGAGGGGTCTGCTCCTTCCACAGCGAACCCCGCAAGGAGTGGGGCGGACCTGATGGAGGCAATGGAGGTGACGGGGGGAACATTGTCATCAAAGGTAACTGATATGCTCTGACAAGTGTGTTTGTCAAGTGAAGTTATTCGCTCACAACGTCGTACTTCATTGTACTGTGTTCATTGTGCATAAGTTTAGTCAATTGGGTTTTATATAACAAAATGTGTGTGCTTTCAGTTGCCCAACTTGTCAAGTCACTGGCAGAGGTGGTCTCGGTATATAAGGGAGAAGATGGCCAACCAGGAGGCAGTAAAAACTGTTATGGTCGGAATGGCAGCGTAAACTACATTTTGGTGTGTTTGTTACTAAAAAAGTATATCGTCGACACATGCTTTAATTTATACACCTTGTACCTAATGCATTTCTATCTTTCTTTCTATGTGTCTATGCTTGCAGGTACCAATTGGCACTGTGGTAAAAGAGCAAGGGACTATAGTAGCAGATCTCTCTCAGCACGGCCAGGAATATCTGGCAGTATTTGGGGGTACGGGGGGAAAGGGAAATCGTTTCTTTCTTTCAAATGAAAACCGGGCGCCAATGACGACCACTCCTGGAATGCCAGGCCAAGAGAGGAACCTGCAGCTTGAGCTGCGCACCATAGCTCACGCCGGGCTGGTGAGAAGAAGTCTTTTTTTTTTTTGCTGAGAAAAAAAAAAAAAAAATCGATCGATTGGCCACCGATCATTATCGGCCGATATACACCCTAAACATGTGATCGTGATGAGCAAAAATGTGCCGATTTACACGTCAATCGTCGAATAATCAATTGACCTGGCAAACCTGGCGAGTCGGGTACAGATTTAGTTTGTGTGGGGCAGCCGTCTTGCCGTTCTGAGCACTGGTAGTTGCACGGCAGTTGTAGTTCTCGCACGGATGGGTGACAATGAAAGAATGACTATTTACAAGAAATCTCATACCGCAGAACCATGAATACGCTCCTTTTGTACGTCAGTATGTCATATCGGTCGTCAGATTATGAACATCAAAACATGTCTTGACCTCTTCAGGTCGGGTTTCCAAATGCGGGGAAGTCCTCGCTCCTGAGGGCCATCTCCAACGCCAAGCCTGCGGTCGCCGCCTACCCCTTCACCACACTGAACCCACACGTGGGCATCGTGAAGTATAGGGACCATGAGCAAGTAGCAGGTAACATGCTTCCTCAACTAATCGGACACTGTGGTATGTTGTAGGGGTGGGAATCACCAGAGGCCCCACGATACAATATTATCACGATTCTTAAGTCACAATACGATATTATTGCAATTTTAAACATTTAGCGAAATATATTGCTATTTATTAACCTTTGTTCAACTGCAAATTAAGTCCCCAAAGGATAACTTTGTCAACATCTGTCTTATCTATAACATAAAGTTAGGTCTGTTCATCTCACTTAAATGGGATTGTCAAGCAGACAGATTGACCAAAAAACCATCTAGTGGACTCACTCAAGATCTCACATGACTGCGTCCGTGTATCAATATAATATTGGCAAGCAAAATATTGTGATACTATGCTGCACCTTGTTTTCCCTCAGCCCTCGTATTTTGCACAGTGCTGTTCAACTAAGTGAATGAGTACTTTTGTGTGGTCCAGTGGCCGACATCCCGGGACTCATCCGTGGAGCCCACCTGAACCGCGGCCTCGGCATCTCCTTCCTGCGTCACATCGAGCGCTGCCGGTTCCTGCTGTTTGTCCTGGACATGTCCGCTCCAGAGCCCTGGACTCACCTGGAGCACCTGTGCCATGAGCTGGACCAGTACGAGCCAGGTCTGTCCAAACGACCCCAGGCCATCGTAGCCAACAAAATGGACCTGCCCGAGGCCCAGGGGAACCTGGAGGCTCTGAGGAGCCGGGTCGCCCACAGGGTGATCCCTGTGTCGGCTCTCAAGGGAGAGAATATAGAGGAGCTGATCCTGCACCTAAGAGAGCTGTACGACGGCTACATCCAAGGAGACAGCAGCGGCACGGCCACTAGGTGGTAGTAGATACTCTGAACAACTTTTCAGTCATTCTGTCTCTTATAACAACTTATGTGATATATAATTTAAATTATTGACTAAATATTTTTGAATAAATGGGCTCAAGGCTTATTTTTTTCCCTGACGTGTTCACTGAATGTACAATGAAGACGTGAACTGAAAAAATGTTGCATGGTAGAGAGGAGAAGCAGGGGGTTTTGAATGGCTGGAAATTCATGAAGAACCCTTGCTTGTTTGATGAAGGTACAATAGCTATGAATGCTGAATTGAAACAATGATTGGTCAATTATATCAAGATATGACGCACAACACCGCCATATCTTGTCTGTAACAATTATGTTGATGTTAATCACAATACAAATGTCATTTGTATTGTCATTTGTATTGTAGTTAATGAGAATCAGACTGGCATACGGTTTGTGGCCTCGTGTTCTGAAGATTTCATCACGGTTTCATTCTTTTCAATTGTGATTCATTTCACTGACACGTTTTGACCGTTACGGTGAATAACAAACCATTAGTACTTTCATAGTTTTTGTATGGTAACAGGCGGTTGAACTCGTTCAAGGTTATAATCGGTAGCTATTGTGTAGACACAATCTGGTTTCAAGTGTTTGTTTACTGTAAGCATGCCAAAAGAAACTGGTCTCCCACGTCCAGAAGGACAATGCAGTAAGAGAAGTCGGCCATTTATTTTTTTATCAAAAGAACGTTCTGAGTCAGGCACATCCATGTCAAATACAGTTTCAGAAAGCTTGAAGGGGAACTTGTAGGTACAACCCAGATCTCCATGCGTATTACGACACCGGATGACACATTTTGCATCATCCAATGACGTGACATCCCACACTGCACACTAAATCCCTATTGCAAATAGATAGAGATAAGTGAAGTGATCCAAGACAGAATACAAGCAGGTCTCCACCTGTTCAGTCGCTGTATTGTTTTCCTCTGCTCGTAAAGGTCACATGAATTCTGTCAGTATTTTCACCCACCTACGAGATGTGAATCAATCTCTTGTACAAGAGAGCCTGGGGCGGATTCACAAAAGCGTCTGTGGAGTCAATGGTGGGTGTAAGCGACCTCACCTGATCCGACTCAGGTTGATTAGAATCTGGGACTGGGTGAGGCTACACACCTGTGGTGCATTTCAGTAATCAAGGCACATATGTGAAACCGGCAATCACCGCATACATTTAGGGCGAGCTCTGACATGTCAGCAGTTAACATCTTGCCAACTGTACAGTAAGCAGATTTATACAAGACTACCTGTGTCCTGAGTGCCGGAGGAGCCCGGCAAAGCCACTTTGATGGCGTGTAACGGGTAACTAAAGGATAACTAACCCTAACCCTAACCCACTCTACAATTTCTAGGTGCTCATCGTCCGTGTACACCGGCTCAAATATATACGGGTGGCCATTGAATTCTACGGAGTTATCTATGGTTTCGAAATCACCTAAATATTCAGCCATGACTAGGTAACACACTGATTCGTGAAAACTATGATCTTTTTTTATTTTTATTTTAACCATTTGCTAGTCTTAAGTTGGCAAATTGCAAAGTTATGCCTTGATATTCATTTCTTGAAAGTAACCATGCAAACCATATTCTGTAAAAACCTGGGAGGAAGTAGACATCCAGTGATTTTGAGCCTGCTGCCTTGGTCCTGTAAATTGATTATTTATATATTATTATTTATATAGCGCTTCTATCCAAAGCGCTTTACATTTGCCTCACATTCACCCATTCATACACCGACGGCGGTGTCAACCAAGCAAGGCAAACAGCCAGCTCATCAGGAGCAGTTGGGGTCAGGTGTTTTGCCCAGGGACACCTCGACATTTAGCTAGGTCTCTAACACACATGGCTACTCCTATAGACCCCCTGTGGCCTGGTCACACCAATGGCTGATTGTCTTTTGATGAATAGGTGTCTCTTCCCAGACTCACCATCACCAAACCACATCTGTTTTCACTTAAAAAAGACTTACTGGTGGCACATAATAGAAGTTGTTGACATAAAGGTATGTGTCTCCTCTTAGTGTTTCCTCCACATTTAGTTCATTCATTTAGCAAAACCAGGCAAGATTGTAATTATAATTCCCTTAAATGTATAGTAAAATTCTCCCTTACTGCCAGCAGCAAGACCGGGACCTCCACCTGTCCCTGGTCCCGTGGGCATACCGGACTTCAGATTTCACCAAGTGCACTCCCGCAGCG
>OMKP01005022.1:3133-14353 GCA_900302375.1 Bathygadus melanobranchus
TGGTGGAGGTGATCAGGAACGGTGTAGGTCTTGTGGGCTGCCTTGCCTCAACCCCTGTGTGTCCTCTAAGGAGACCCTGCAGCTTCACAGCTCAGAGTTATGGGCCCTATCAAACATGAGCTCGTTAGGTGGAGGCAGGATAATGTAGTGGTTTGCGTGTTCGATTCCCAGCCGAAAGCTACTGGGTTCCATATTCCAATGGACGACTATAAGTAACTATGTGGACAGCAACTTGTTTTCGAGTCTACTCAAGAGATGTCAGAGTTGGAGAGAAGGATAATAAGCAGTCAGCGTACATTAGGATTGTGATAAATGTTACAAGCTGCCTTGTTGTTCATGAGACAAAGATGCACAGCGAGCTGTTGATGCTTCAGTCGATCCAGTAGTCCGTATAACCAGCCATTCATTATGAACGCCTGTGTGTGTGCTCTTATGTGTGTCATCTTTGAGAGTGTTTGGATTCATCAGCATTAGAAATATCTCTAATGTCTCTAATGTCAAACTGGACCGGATCAAATGGACCAGAGTTATTTGACTGACACTACCAGTCCCAGTGTGAATGAGCAGTCTGTTTACTGACCTCACCTCATGGTGATGTCAATATTAATAGAAGGCATTTGTCATTTGTATGACATGAGTCATGTGACTCCCAACGCATTGACCTCATCTCTATGTCTCTCTATCCTCCCCCCCTTCTCGCTCTCTCACTCCATCACTCTCTTGCTCCCCTTCCCTGTCACACTACTGTTTTCTGGTCTTCTGTCCAAATCACCCCCTCTCCTTCTCCTCCTTGAACACCCTCTGCTCTCGTTCTACATAACAAATACATCTCTTCCCCTTTCTCATCCTCCCCTCTTCCCCTCCTCCCCTCTCTCATCTTCTCTTCTCCCCTCGTGTCCTCTCCTCCTCCCTTCTCTCCTCCCCTCATCCTCCCTTCTCTCCCCTCCCCTCTCCTCCTCCCCTCTCATCCTCTCCTTCTCCCCTCTTGTCCTCTGGTCCTCCCCTCTTCTCCCCTCTTGTCCTCTCCTCCTCCTATCCTCCTCTTCTCCCCTCTATCCTCCTCCCTTCTCTCCTCCTCCCCTCTCCCTTCTCTGATCCTCTCCTCTCGGGTCAGGTAGTATTCCAGACTACTGTCTAGACCGGTGACATTTCCTGTCGCTCTGATTCTATTTCTATCAGTGTCCCATCAGCTCTGTAGTGGCCCACATCTCTATTGGAGGAGACTTCAAGGAGAGGGAGAGAAGGGGGGAGGCATAGTTTGATTGTCCTTGTTAAATGTCCGACCTCGTCTATTATGGTGACCTTGTCAGTGTCTATAGCAGCAGCAGCATTTATTTGTACTTTCTGATGTGACACCCTATGTTCCTGTCTGGGATTAAAACACAAGTCTGAGATGCTAAGACAGTGGGGAGCGTTGTTCCGCAGTGACAATGGAACAGGGAGCAGGATGAGCTGTGACCCTGCAGGGTGAGCTGATAGTAATGGCAGCACCTGCTGCTTAATGCAGTGTCACTCACAAGGGACATAAGGGATACGTTTGCTTTTTTATTCAGAACATCAATTTAAACCAAAAAACATGACACACTTTTGTTTAGAGGAAAGATCAACTTTTGTATACAAAAACAATGTTTTTGTATACAAAAATATTGACATATTGTGTTCCAGCGTATCATCATCAGAACATCCAGTCCTATCTGTCAGAAGGTTTTGGCAAATACATTTGAATATAAAATGACTTTTAAAAAATGTACATTGTTTTGGCATGCTTTGTGGATTAGATGTATGAGTGGGACTATAAAGGTAATATATGCTATTTTCATCCGTGTGTGGCGAATATGTGTGTGGTTAAGACCGAGAGAGTGTGACTATGCGTGTGTGTGTGTGTGTCTATGTGTATCCACCCACCATCCACTGACCTTGTGTTCATTCATAATTAAAAGCACATGAATCAGCCGTCACTCATTAGCCGTTGAGTGTGTGAGTGGTCATGTGAGCGGGGTCTATTTCAGTGGCCCTCCACTAACATCAGGACTGATATAGAACACAAGATTGTTCTCCTTCTGCTCCTAACCTTCTTTTATCCTTTTTCCTTCCTGTTGACTGCAGATATTTCAGGAACAGACGAGGGACTGTCTGTCCCTGTTTTTTTTTAATATATATAATTAGGGGTTTGAGTTTTATTTTTACATAAAGGAGAGTGAAGAGCAGCAGTAAAGTAGGTTAAAGAAGAGTGAAGGAATGACATGTAGCATTGGACTGCAGGGGGGAATCGAACCTGCGATTAATGCAAGATGTGTTGCCAACATGTTTAGTGCATTACTGGGTTGAGCCACCAAAGTCAAAGCCTGCTTTTAATGAAGACTTAGCTAAGAGGGAGTGTAGGCCTACATCAGCGGCTATTAAAAGGACCCTATTTCGCCACCAAGTATAATGTTGCTTGGCCATTACAAGCCATTGCAGAATCCATAATTGACGCCTGAAACTGATGAGAAGACAACTGATCATCGCCTGTCTTTTCTTAACCTGGCTGGCATCCCATTATGAACACATGCATATGCTGTTTCACTCTGCAGCCAGCAGAGGTCTCCAGCCACACCCAACCTGGACCACCTTGAAGCTACTGTATGTTAGTGAACACATTCTGAAACATCGCCCTCGAGTGACAATAAGATTTATATTAATGTTCTCTTTCCAATTTGAAATAATTGGAAGACAGATAAAAACAAAACAAACAGATCAGAAACAAATGACAAGTTCAACGAGTTTACAAAATGTACTTGTATTATGTTATACATTACAAAGTCATTTCAAAATCAAAATTGAAAAAACATTATTAGAATCAGAATCAGAATCAGAAAAGGATTTATTGCCAAGTAATTTTCACATTACAAGGAATTTGGCCTGGTCAGTCGGTGCAACAATAAACAATAAATACAAGAACAAGAAACGATGTGATGAGGTGATAAAAAGAGTAAAAATTGCAGGTATTTACAATTATTAAGAAAAACATTAAATGTGTCTAATGACCGAGAAGTCTTACCTATATCCTACATGCTTCAAATATTTATATGTAGCCTATTCCCCTGATAAATGAAACGTGGATTGATAGATGAAACCACCTGGCTCCTATCTCTCGCTCTTATTTTGGCAGGTGGTCGACCGGCGACCCACTTCCTGTCCAGGAGCGACTCCTTCTGGCTGACCTCCGTGTTACTCCTGGGCTCTGAGAGGCAGCGAATTCACAAATGTGGCAAAGGTGAATACAATTGCAAAACGTGTAAACATAAAACAAAGCAAAAAAAAACATGCGTAGAAATCACACAAAAAATGCAAAGCACGCGGTCAAATGTGATTCATCACAATTATGCGATGTATCCCAGCGCTTAAGCTTATATCTTCCCCTTTAAAGCTTATCAAAAACCACGTGTACAACGGCTGTTGGATATCCGACACAGGCCTATTAATAGTCTATCCCCTGCAACACAGAACACAATACAATATCATATTACAATAGATATCACACAGCACGGCCGTGGCGTGTGGCAGGGTCTCTTCCACCGCAGAGCTACGGGGGGAGCTGAGAGTGGAATGGGTAACACCTCTGCCCTAATGTCCCTCCTCGCCAGCCATACCCAGTATGGGGCACTGGGCTGGTACGGAGGGGAGGCAAAACCAGGTTGCTCTCTATAATAATAGAAGGGTATAGGCCACTATAATGAGATCTACTGGGTCAACAAACACAGAGGTCGCACCGAAGTGGACCTCGGTGCGCCACTCGAGAGTCGAGTCGACGTGGCACAAGGCACGGCGAAACTTTGACTCAAGTGAGACATTTCAACACTTAAAAGAGATATAACGGTAGACTAGGCCTACATCGTTCGCTGTTAAGGGTTAGGGTTAGGGTCAATTGTCTAACCATTAGTTAAGTACATATTTAGGGAAAACAAGTTTTGCGCTTCCAAGAGAATAATAGCTACTGCCTACTGAGTATAAAATGTTGCATGCATTATATTTTTGTGTAAAATACGTAAAATTATCACAATAAAAATGGTTTAACATTTCGCAAGCAACTTCAAAGAATGTGAGCTTCGGTATAACTCACGTTGTGAAACAACAGCGCGTGTCCAGCTGGCTGCAATGGAGAGGATGGAAAGAAGAGGAGGAGAGTGGTACTCGAGCTTTCAATCCAAGTTGCCAGGTTAGGGCTGAATCCCCCACTCTATAGGTTGCATCCTGCCGTGCAGTTAGCTCCATAAAACAATTATCAAATGAATACATTTGAGATTGAGACATTTCAAATAATCGTAAAGACACAGTGTGTGCATCGGGTACTTTAGGATTCTTAACAATGAATGCGTATATCTGACGCTCCTGGCAACCTCCTCTCTTCCAAGTCACGTGGTAGAAATGGCGGATGAAGTCGAACCTGTGAGTGTTTGCACGCGTACACACTTTATATATATATATTTTACGAGCTGTTAAATGCGATGCCTTCTCAATGAACCTCCTCTTAGTATAACAAAGTTAGCCACTCTGTTGTGTTGGACTATTTCACATTTCGCAGTCTTCTAACGCGAATTAGCATCATGTAGCAACCGATGTAGCATGTAGCATGTAGTAGTGACATGTTTTGGTTTGTGTTAGCGTTGTGCCAAGGCCAACATTATCTATGTAAATAACTTTCGTAGCGTTTCAGGTCTACGTTTTTAGACAGATATATAAGAACCTCTGTTTTTGTGTTTCGTATAGCGTATACAATACAGTGTACATCTGTATTATACTGATAGTATACAATACGAGATACGTACTGTCTGCAACATATAGAGCTACATTTTGCTCAATACAAACTGTCACACATTTGAGGGCACCACCACAGATCACACAGATCTTGAATCTAAAGGATGTTTGCTCCAAAAGTTGACTGCGTGTGTGTCTCACAGCAACAGACCACCAACACTGTGGAGGAGCCCTTGGATCTGATCCGGCTCAGTCTGGACGAGAGGATCTACGTCAAGATGAGGAACGACCGCGAGCTCCGCGGCAGACTGCATGTGAGTGTGCACAAGAATATTAACGTTGTTGTCCCAATATTTACTCATTTATCCGTTAAAGAGGCTTAGCTTAGTGTGTCCTTAAAACACACACACACACACACACACACACTGCAGCTTGTCCATCATGCCAATGGCCATGGATGGATACAATACTATGCCTCATTAAAATGTTTTCAATCTGTGCACATTAAATGTACATAAAACTACAAATAACAAATAAACGAATGTGAAAAATACACATTTCAGTGGTATATTATGAACGAATAAGTAACGAGGGACAAGGTGGCGATGCATGTTCGTTGTGTTGCCTGTGTACTTTACTTCCACAAGACATGTTGTAAAAGCCATAGTGGGCCCAGACTTTTGACTTGAAAGATGACTGTGCCTCTCTGATTTGCTGTCCCCCGCTGTCAGTGAGCGGTTATAAATGTCGGTATTGATACATTTTCGGTTAATTGCCCAGCCCTACCCTATAGTGTATGTGCACTCCACCTGTATGTCTGATAGTGTACCTGTGCGTGCGTGCGCTCCAGTTCTCCCTGCTCATGCATTGTGTGGGTTTATGTGTGTTTTGTGCTCCAGGCGTACGACCAGCACCTGAACATGATCCTGGGGGCCGTGGAGGAGACGGTGACCACCGTGGAGATAGACGAGGAGACGTACGAGGAGCTGTATAAGGTACTAGCGCTAGTTTAGTCAATTTTTCCTTTTTATGGCGACCCGTCACCCACAATAGCGCCTATGTCCTGCTGTGCAATTTCATCAAAACTTGCACAATGTGCAAACACTTATTTGTACTCTCATAGCTGCGTGTCTCCTAACCCTAACCCTTTTTGCGTTATTAAAAGGACACATTTGTTTTAACGTATTGAACTGCTTTAGAAATCAAAAGGAAAAAACGATCAGGTGGTCTCCGCTGGCTCCCATAGGCCTGTGAATTTCCTTTTATTAAAAAAAAACACACAAAAAGTGCTGGTGACTGGATGTATGAGGCGTAGAGCTGTACAAGGTACCTGTGCTAGTTTAGTCCTGGTGACTGGATGTATGAGGCGTAGAGCTATACAATGTACTAGTGCTGGTTTAGTCCTGGTGAAGGGATGTATGAGGAGCTGTACAAGGTACTAGCACTGGTTTAGTCCTGGTGAAGGGACATACGAGGAGCTGTACAAGGTACCTGCGCTGGTTTAGTCCTGGTGACTGGATGTATGAGGCGTAGAGCTGTACAAGGTACCTGTGCTGGTTTAGTCCTGGTGACTGGATGTATGAGGCGTAGAGCTGTACATGGTACTAGTGCTGGTTTAGTCCTGGTGAAGGGACGTATGAGGAGCTATACAAGGTACTAGCACTGGTTTAGTCTTGGTTTAGTCCTGGTGAAGGGACGTATGAGGAGCTGTACAAGCTACTAGCACTGGTTTAGTCCTGGTGAAGGGGCGTACAAGAAACAAACACAAACACTTTAAAGAAAGGCTTGTTGGGAGGATGGGGCCAGCGTGATTTACTATTTCCATTTTGAGTCTCCTCCGGGGCAATGCGCTGTTGGACACATGGCCCCTCACCTCCCTGAAATTGCCACAATGCTTACCCCATAGGAAAACAATGGAGTGTGTCGCACACGGTTAACATGTCTGAACCCGCTTAAGTAAATTGTATTTATATTCAC
This sequence comes from Bathygadus melanobranchus, assembly GCA_900302375.1. Lineage (NCBI taxonomy): Eukaryota > Metazoa > Chordata > Actinopteri > Gadiformes > Macrouridae > Bathygadus > Bathygadus melanobranchus. The sequence continues at coordinate 9,848 of OMKP01005022.1, forward strand.
AGGTTACACAATACTTCGCACATCGTAAAATAAATAAATCGATAAAAACACAGTGTGAAGTTATCCCGGCGATCGTGATGATTGATTATTGGATTTCCTTGTGTTCTCGTCTCCCTGCTGTAGTCCACCAAGAGGAACATCCCCATGCTGTTTGTCAGAGGAGATGGTGTGGTTCTAGTAGCTCCGCCCCTGAGGGTGGGCTAACACAGCCACTTCCTGGTCACTCTGAACTGCTCCAGGGGGTCGTGACCTCCCTGACCTAACCAGTAGAAGATGGCCAATGGTGGGATTATCTCTACCACGAGAGATAGGGAGAAAAAAAACATGTAAACTAAAGTCAACTTGATTTTGTTATTGTTTTAAAATTTTTAGGGCAGTTTAAATCAGGTCTTGTTCTGAAGAATAGTTCTAAATGTGTTTTTTATTAGTCACTCATGCCAAACACTCAAACTCCTCCAGGGTAATTTGAGAGCGGATTCAGTTCCAGTTTCTGCTGCCATCATCAGTCATGACGAACCAAGTGCAGCACTGTGACCCCTCACCTTAGTTACCCTTCGTTAGCCCCTGTAGCGAACAATGTTTGATTACATGAGGGATTCCCATATTGCCTGTTAACTAAAATGTACCATCAAGAGCATGATTTCTGATTTATTCTTTTGAGAAGTTATTTCAAGTTTAAACTCTTTAGTTTAGTAAAAATGTTGATGGAACATTTTTATGTTGTTATGCTGTTTTCATGCTTTCTGCTTTCTGACTTTGCACTTGAGTAAATAAAAAAAAAAGCAGAATGGTCTGTTTGCCTCCTCCTCCTTCTTCCTTCCTGCTTAATGTAGTAGCCATGAAAACGTATGTAACATAACTAAATGTTAATACCTCAACTGGAAAACAACCGTAATCTGGTTTCTCTGCCCAACCAGGGTTTTGCTGTGCATGTAAACATCCTGAAAGTTAATGGTTCGACAACTGTCCAGTATGACAACAATGACCAAACACCATTCTGCATCCATGAGAACTGCTGCTTTCTTGAAGAAGCCATTAAAATAAAGTTACATGGAGCGTATTTACATATTAAAAGGGCCCCCGTTTTACCACCAGGGCCCTGTTTCAAGAAGCTGGGTTTCCGGTTTTCGATACCAAACTAACCAAGTCATGCTGTGAGCATGACCTGGAGATAACTCTTTTCAGGCTGCTCCTCTCTGTGACTGGGTGAACTTGTTCCTCCTCTCTGTGACTGGGTGAACTTGTTCCTTATGTTCGAAATCAATTCTGTGAAACAGAAAATCATCTCCGTTCAAGGAAACGCTCGTCTGAGTTGTTGTTTAAGCTTAAACAGATCCGAACCTGCTACTTGAAACAGGGCCCAGATGTGATGTTGATTAGCCGTTACCGGCCATTGCAAAATCTACCCTATAGTGACATGTCCATCCGGATGTATGATGGATAGATGTGTCAATGTGAGTGTGTGTGGTTGGTGGCTGATTAAGGCAGCCTCACCTGGCTGAGTCTGGCTGATTAGTCTGGAGCTCGCCGAGGTGGAGATCCACCACTAGATGGCAGTGGCAGCCTAATATTTCATGCAAGTTCGGAGCACGGAAGGTCTCTTTGGTTCAGAGTCAAGCGGCCGCCGCCTCAACCCAAGGCCTTCATTTGACTATTTAGCATGGAAGTTGTTTCAGATTTCAGCCGGTGAAACCAGCCACCACACTCTGATCCCTGCAGCTGATTCTGAGGCTGGGTAGCCCAGCACACAGGAAAACCAGGATTAATAATGTATACAAAGTGTGGTTTAATGAAAGTCCCCTTTTTAAAATAACTTTAAATATCAAGAGGCACAGGATGTGTCACTAGTCAGCAGTAGGCCTATGCTTAAATGTATAATAACTAATGTGTAACATTAGGCATCGTACAACCGCCTACAGTGTTTAATCAGGATCACTCTGTAATCATGGACAAAATGTTTTATTATAAATGGCCAAACATTTACACGCATGCCAGTACAATGATCGAGTCTCTTGGAGTGTGTTTCCCTCGTTATACCATTTTCTATGATCGAGGGTGTACGTGATTTTGGCATAACCCAGGCTGCTCTGCTAACTTAAGTTCATGTAATAGTTAAATGACACATCACAATACATTTTAAATGTTCTTATTGACCTCAACAAGTTATTTAGATAAAATAACTCTTTTTGATCTATTCTATTTTGATCATTTATATGCTATTTTTTAAAATAATACTGAACATTTCGCACACATCCCTGAAAATGCTGTCCACCCTGTCACTATGGGGTAACTACCCCTTCAAGAAACTGGCTGGTATAATCAGTATCTTACCACTACTTATTTTATTTAGCATAAAAACTTGGTACTTTGGGCCCCAAGTACCAATTGAGCATCGTTTAAACGCCACAGCCTACCTGAGTATTGTTGCTGGCCATGTCCATCCCTTTATGACCACAGTGTACCCATCTTCTAATGCCTACATCCAGCAGGATAACGCGCCATGTCACAAAGCTCAAATCATCTCAAACTGTTTTCTTGAACATGACAATGAGTTCACTGTACTCAAATGGCCTCCACAGTCACCAGATCTCAATCCAGTAGAGCACCTGTGGGATGTGGTGGAACGGGAGATTTGCATCATGGATGTTCAGCCGACAAATCTGCAGCAACTGCGTGATGCTATCATGTCAATATGGACCAAAATCTCAGAGGAGTGTTTCCAGCACCTTGTTGAATCTATGCCATGAAGAATTAAGGCAGTTCTGAAGTCAAAAGGGGATCCAACCCCGTACTAGCAAGGTGTACCTAATAAAGTGGCCGGTGAGTGTATATATATATATATATGTGTGTAGGTGTGTCTGTATATGTGTGTAGGGCTATGTATGTGTGTATGTACACTCACCGGCCACTTTATTAGGTACACCTGTTCAACTGCTCGTTAACGCAAATATCTGATCAGCCAATCATGTGGCAACAACTCAATGTATTTAGGCATGTAGACATGGTCAAGACGATCTGCTGAAGTTCAAACCAAGAATCAGAATGGGGAAGAAAGGTGATTTAAGTGACTTTGAACGTGGCATAGTTGTTGGTGCCAGACGGGCTGGTTTGAGTATTCCAGAAACTGCTGATCTACTAGGATTTTCACGCACAACCATCTCTAGGGTTTACAGAGAATTGTCAGAAAAAGAGAAAATATCCAGTGAGTGGCAGTTTTCTGGGCAAAAATGCCTTGTTGATGGCAGAGGTCAGAGGAGAATGGCCAGACTGGTTCGAGCTGATAGAAAGGCAACAGTAATTGAAATAACCACTCGTTACAACCGAGGTATGTAGAAGAGCATCTCTGAACGCACAACGCGTTGAACCTTGAAGCAGATGGGCTACAGCAGCAGAAGACCACACCGGGTGCCACTGCTGTCAGCTAAGAACAGGAAACTGAGGCTGCAATTGGCACTTGCTCACCAAAATTGGACAATAGAAGATTGGAAAAATGTTGCCTGGTCTGATGATTCGATTTCTGCTGTGACAGTCAGATGTTCGGGTCAGAATTTGGGCGTATAAGTATGTGTGGCCCGTGTATGTATATGTGTAGGTATGTACGGGCGTATAAGTATATGTGTAAGTGTATGTATATGTGTGTATGGGTGTGTGTGTAGGTATGTATGTGCGTATAAGTATGTGTGTATATTGTCGAATCGAAGATTGAAGGTCGAATCCAAATCGTGGTCTCATACGGTCCAGGGCTGTCATACACGACGGGGCTTTCCTACAATCAATGGTCATACACGGCACTTTTAAACTCTCTCCAACAATCTCCAAATTCTTCCAGACACGCATAGGTTTGATACCTGCCCTCCCGCACCCAGCCCCGGGGCGCTCCTGGGCGGCTGCCACAATATGTATGTGTGTATAGGTATGTATGGGCGTATAAGTATGTGTGGCCCGTGTATGTATATGTGCGTATGATTTTGTGTGTACTACCTTGGAACAGACAGGCTTGTCTCTGTATATCGCACAGACACACACACACACACACACACATGATTTGAGTATTCCAGGGCACGGTGGCTCAGTGCGTAGCACTGTGCGTAGCACTGTTGCCTCACAGCAAGAAGGTTGTGGGTTCAAGTCCCGCATGGTGCAACATGTCGGGGCTGGTTCCCGGGCCTTTCTGTGTGGAGTTTGCATGTTCTCCCCGTGTTCACTCGGGTCGCCCCCATAGAACCCCACAACAAAAACATGCAGAAGAACAGATTGCTCTTCGGTCCTGTCCCTGACCAAGACAGGACTGAGCGCTTGGACTTGGTCCCCGGGCGCCTTACTGATGGCTGCCCACTGCTCCTGGCTTTCCCTGGGGGAGGACGGTCAGGATGGGAAAAACGCAGAGAAGGCATTCCACCGGCGACGCCAATAATTGCATGTGTGTGTGTGTGTCGCCGCGTGTCGCCGCTCACAGTGTGTGGTTGAAGTGTCGACCGTGTGGCAAATAAAAGGACGCTTGTCCTC
>OMKP01005074.1:4201-18385 GCA_900302375.1 Bathygadus melanobranchus
TTCCCCCCCCCCCCCCCTGTTGTGTTTTGTGTCGCTTGTTGAACTGTCCCTGGGAACATGTCCTAGTAAAGACGTTGGAAGCTTTGATCGTTTGAGTCTGGGTTATTGTTCTGCAAGCACTGATCGGTGTCCTCTCTCTCTCTGTCCTCTTCCACCATCTGGCCTCTTCTAGTTTATTCGTGCTGAGCTCTTTATCATTATCTGTTGAACACACAACTACAGACCACAGACGCTGCTAAACTTAAGCCCCCCGACGACGGGAGGAGAAACTCCACCAATCACCGTTTGGAAATAGTCATAGGAGGGTTCTCTCGTTGTGGGTAGTAGAAGGGCAGTGCTACCGGTAAGTATTAACAGAGTAGCTATTATGGGAGAATTTTACTATAGGTTGAAGGGAATTACAATCATGATCTTGCCTGGTTATGCTATATGGATGAACTAAGTGCGGAGAAAGCTCTGAGAGGTGACTCATACTTTTGCGTTCACTACGTTTAAGAAATACCACCAATATGTATCTCTTAAGACAAAGTAGAACAGTTGTATAAGTTAAAGGAGAACAGTTGCATAAGTTAAAGGAGAACAGTTACACAAGAAGGAGAGCAGCAGCACCCTCAATATATCTTATGAGAACAGAGGATGCTTACATTAGGAACGATGAGCGGACATGTGATTTACAATAGAGGAGCCCAATAGGGTGTATGGGCAGAGAAGGCCCTACGTTATGGCCAGCTAAGAGAGAGATGAACACGAGGGCCTTACATAATGGTGGCCTGTCCTGATTGTGGTTGGATGTAAGGATCCACAGGATGATATGATTGGTCAATACGTGGGGTGTGTATCCATAGAATGATAATAAAAAGTGGAGTTTGGGGTGCGGCGGCAGCTCTTTGTCAAACCAGCTCAGACTCTTGTGTTACTTGTTTCAAGTGATAATAAAAGTCTTATCTTCACTTCTTTCTCTCAACTTCTCTCAGTTTTTTTATGTAGTTAAGTGTTGTATTTTTCCACGACACTACGTGTGGGAAAAGCTAAGCAACAACAGGGTCAACATGTTTAAATAAAACTGAGCCATAGCAATGCAGTTCCCAGGGCCAACACACGGCGGGGCAAACGCCCTGTTCTCAGGTCCAGTGTGCAGGGCATTGGACAGTGCTGCTAACCCCTTGTTTGTTGTTTAGCGATTTGCAAAGTAGCACCTCACAGACAAACACACACATTGGCACACATGCATGCCCCGACACGCACTCAAACACACCTACGTACATGATAACACACACACAAGTAACCAAATTGTGAGGACATTTGCAGTTCAGCCCAGACATACACAAACACCTGCATGTTACAGCTTATTGTACAAAACAACATGGTGCATCATTCAGCACCCACAACTTTAATGGAAACCTCTTAAATGTCCCAAAACAGCCCTAATGGCTGTTATTACGCTGGAGGACATGAGGATTCAAAAGATAATGAGGATAGCTGGCTTTGACCTCACAAGCTCAACCCCAACTCCATACAAGCAGGGTATTTTGAAGCTCTGCTGTGAACTCAACACCCCCCCAGCTCCATACCCTGCAACCCTGCCTGATTGGCCCCAAAAGAGAAGCACAAAGCACAAAGGGTGGTCAGAGCTTGCGCACACACACACAAATCACACACACAAAACACACACGCACACACACACACACAATATCAGGAATAACATTCTTCCTGATTCTGACATATTGGTGTTTCTGTATTAGCTGTTTCTTGCAGATTCTCCTTTTTTCTCCTTTATTAAGAATTTAGAGTACCCCCTGTGATCCTTCAACGTACCCCATAGTGGTTCGTGTACCCACATTTGAGAGTTTTCTAACTTTTTGTGCCCATGACCAAAGGGCAAGCCAAAATCTCAAGGCACACCTGTATTCATATCTTATAACAAGTGTTATCACTCGTTTATTTTTATTTACTCAAGTCAAAGCTAATTTGACAAACAACTCAACATATTACTCATGAAATATTTATTGACGAAATAATTCAAGAATTAATGTGTACAATTTCAACTTTTGAACTTCTAGAAATAATAGAATTTGCCTCTGTATTCGGAAATGAGTGCATACAGTACTGATATAGTAAATTAAGAATGAATGTATAACTTTTGTATAATTGTGTAGGCTATATTGCAATATTAATGTTTGGCTGTCACAAAATTCCACGGTACACCTGGACTTGCCTCACGGAATATCGCTTGGGAACCACTGCTCTAGCGTGTCCGCCCCTTACGATAGAGAGAACACTACAACGTTCCCTCTGATGTTCCTCTCATGTTCATCAACGTGACAAGGAATATGCAATAATTCACCCAACGTTAGAAAAGCTGCCGCAAGCACCAAACAATCCTCCCAAAAAATCGAAAAAGCGAAATCCTGGAGGGTCAGGGGGTCCAGTCCCCTTCTCGACCACGCCCCTGTGTTTGTGTGTTGTCCCATCCTGTTCCTTTAAGTTCTAGTTGTCATTCCCCACCAGTCCACCAGATGCCCTCAAACTTCGAATCTGCAATCAGGTCACTTCATTCCCCTCACCCAAGGGGAATTATTTTATTACTTCACTCCAACGATAATGCAAACGCTCAAATATTGGTAGGCATTGGAGACATTTCTGCCCTCCCAAAATATCGGTAGGGACATGTCCATACCGTCCATATGCAAACCTACGCCCTTGCCCTCACCTGTGCTCCCTGCTAATCTCCTCACTGCACTTCATTCCCTGGTCAGCTTCCCCGTGTATAACAGTGCATCTCCTTTCTTCCATTGTCGCTCTGTTGTCTTGTTATGTGTTTTTGTGGGTGCTTTTTGTTGCTTTTCTTGTTGTTCCTAAGTTTTGTATCCTGTTCCCTGTTTGAGAGGATAGCAGAGTGGAGGAGGCTTCCTCAGTGGACAGGAGAGAGAATAGTTCTGGAGGTGGTAATGAGAGAAGAGAGAGAGATATTTTAGGCTGGATGTTGACGTTGCCCAGGACAAGGTTGATAGGAAAGGTAACAGACACAGCGTGGAGTTCAAGTGCGGATCTGCTCAGGCAATTGCACTTCAATTTGAGTCAGCGCAATTCAATCTAATTAAGTCTTTAAATGTCTTGCTGGCCAGCAGCAGCGCTTGGACACGTGGTTTCCAACTTGCGTAATGATTATGTGGGCAAATGAAAGCCTGGCCTCGTCTGGTAGAATTAATCATGTCCAAAACTCAGACAAGAATGACAGCCTTGTAGAAAATGCGGATGGCATTTATGAACATTTATGATCAAGTTCAATCTTCGCAGATTGAAGTGAGGTGAAAAAGAGTTACAGGTAGGCCTACACGATCAAAACAAACCCAGCAGATGTCCGGTGTCCTTCAGTCCACATCTGGGCTTGATGAAAACACATTAAACACATCTGCAGCGCTCGGGACATACACTTCTGAGAGATGCTTTCCCAGACAGGCGATGTCCAAGGAGTGGTTATTATAACATCAAAAAGGGACATGCGTTCTGGGAGTGTGAGATGTCATATCCATCACTTACTACGTAAAGCTCGTTGGGTGTCTTGAAAAGCGCTAGATAAATGAATCAATTCATTATAATGAATTATTATATTAGAATCAGGAGCTTGTGAGGGAAACTGCCTGATTCAATTTCTAGTTTAACAGTGTGACAGACCCATATAAGCTAAACGTATTGCATGCGGACTTCAAGTTGTTCTCCGTTATAATGAATGATGGTCAAATATCTTAAATGCTGTGTTTAAATTGTCAGTGAATTCATTGTATTGTTTGTTTTTCTCCGTTTTTCTAGAGAATCGGATTCTTCCAGTCATTTCCAGACAATGTGTGTTATTGTATGTGGAGGAGTGTGCAGCAGTGAGTGGAAAACATGTTCTTATTTAGTTGTTTGTTTGTTTATTTTAGTTTTTAACTGACTGGTTTATATTGACGGGTGAAATTAGAAGATGCATGGAGTAGATAATCAGTAATGTGGTTCAAAGGTCTGTTAAATGAGTAGGACTACTCACAAATGCTGAAATGTAATAAACAGCAAGTGAGCGTTAGAGATAGAAGAATGAAACCTAACCCTAACCCTCTTCAAAACATTTAAAAACAAGTCCTGCCTCCACGTTTTTATACCCTCCCCAGATCCCCTCCTCCTCACCAACCATCTCTCTATGATCTCCCCTCCCTGTTGCCTTCTACTCTTGTCAACGTTTACACTTTCTTTTCATCCGTCCTTCGCCTTCCCTCTCCAGTCTGTCACACCATCCCGGGGCCCCTCCCACACCACCACCACACACTACTAGTGGTCGCGGGAATACACTTTGAATGGAATGTTCACGAATGAACAAATGTCAGTGAAATGTTGACTTTACATCGCAGAGCTTCAAGTCTACAGCGACACGTAAGAATCGACTGTGTTCCAGTGTTCGTTTAAAGATTTGTATTTGGGTTCAGGAAACACTCTTTTTTCACTTTCACTTTTGAGAGTTTTTCAGTTGCACTTCAGGTAAGATTATTACGTTATTGTTATATGATATTATATTAAATGATATGATATGATATTATATAGCTGAAATGTCATCATGCAGCCTGACATAAACTGTTTTCTAACTCCTATAACGTTGCCTTGAACAATTAATTTCTGTCCAAACAGTTTAAGAGAAAAACGTTCATTCACAAACATCATCAATTATATTTAGATTTTAATATTTTATTGTGTTTCTTTCTAATGGGCTGAAATGATGAGCGTGCTTTTACTTTTAGAGAATTGTTGAGAAAATGCAGGCATCATGCCATGCCGCCGCGGTGCCAGATAGAGCAAATACGAAGATTTTTTGACTGCCGAAATTACATTTATTTCATGAGATATAATGGCCTAATATTGTATATTAGTTTCGGTTTTGATGCAACAACTCACACGGTTGCGCACATGTGCGGGACGTGACCGGTGACCGTTAAGGCTGATGCATACTCCGCAGATGCAACTTTGTTCTCGCTCCCAGGGCTGCGAGAACAAGAACAAAGTTCGTTCTGGCCAGGACATTTCATACTTCACGAGAACTCTCCTGGGAAGTCCTCAAAGGGCCCGCCCACAGCAGCACACGTCACGCGCGCATTCCATATCCATTCCTGTACAAACTTCCACGCCGGCGGATGCGCAACCACGCCTACTTCAAATTGACCAATCACAAAATAGTTCTCGGACACGACACGAGAAAAAAGTTCGGCCAGGATGATGTGTCGAGAACATGCTGCGAGAACTCCCGAAACAGGGCAAAAAAATGACGTCATTCTGTTCTCGCAGCCCTGGGAGCGAGAACAAAGTTCTCTGTTCTTGCGGAGTATGCATCAGCCTTAAAGCTGCGCAGGTGTTGCGCATCATAAACAAAATGTCAGTGAGAATAAGTCAGAGAGAAATATGGCAAAAGTAGTTACCATGGCCAAACCAGAAGCCGAAATGCTTTGAATTTTTAATGTGTAAACAAATCTGTAAATAGATATTATTTAGATATTATTTAGATATTAATGGCTGTAAATTCTTATATTATTTTGAGTTGTTTACACACTCAGTTTCGGAATACACATTTGCAGTTTTCTGTGTCTTCTAGAATGCAGTGGGAGCCCTTGTTTTGAAATCTCTCCAGTAAACCAGCCATGGTGACGATACCGTCTGCGTTCTGGTGGACTGTGGTGTGGATCCTCATGTGGAGGAGGATGGCAGGTAGGGGTCTGAGTCCAAGGCGGATTATAGACCCGTTTGTCACCTGGGTCAGTGTGTTGAATAAAATCGGAGTTGTACTTATTTTATTTCTGTGTAGTTAAGATATTGTTTGTGCTCATGCAATGTTTAGATAATCCAGTACACCTGTACCCTTATTCATGGGCTACTCTCACATTTATTTGTACCCTTTCCGTTGCGTCTACTTGACTGTTGTCTAACGGTCTGTTGTTTTACTGTGGTTGTCTGCAGTCCGAAGTGAGGCGTTGCAGTGCTCCATGTCTCCAGCGGGTGCGCGTCACCCGGTACGTGGTCTACTGGAGACGTTCCAGGCCGGTCCAGGCTGTGCGGCGAGGGAGAGTGGGAACAAGGAGATGCACGTGGTCGCCGTGGGCAGACCAACGCACGGCAACCAGGTAACAAAAATAACAAAAAACTAACGGATTGAAAGATTACTTTGGAAGAGCAAGTGAACGTTAACTGTTGGGCAACAGTAGCTCAGGGGGTAGAGCGGTTGTCCAGCAACCGGAAGGTTGCTGGTTCGATCCGCCTAGCTAATTGTCGAGGCGTCCCTGAGCAAGACACCTAACCCTAACTGCTCCCGACGAGCTGGCTGTTGCCTTGCATGGTTGACACTGCCGTCGGTGTATGAATGGGTGAATGTGAGGCAAATGTAAAGCGCTTTGGATAAAAGATATTTTAAAAGTAACTGAAATGTATATAAATACTGGATAAATTAACAGATAAATTAATGAGTTGACATTTCGTAACATATATCTATATATATTTATTTATGTAATAATGCCCTTAAAATGCAGACTGTGATAAAGTAATCAGCGTTTCTCTTTTTAATGTACAGATAAAAACTATAATAACTTCCCTACACCTCACCTGTGTCACATGACCATAGAATCCACATCCTATTGACTGTCCAGCCAGCCCTACTTCCTCCCTGTCCACCTGTACAGGTGTTGGTGGTCCTGAAGCCTCTGACTCCGCCCCCTCCTCCTGATAGGAGAATCATGTTGGTACTCATTTCCAAGCAGCCCCTCCATTGGACACTGGAGCCTGAGGGGTTGGCCCCACAGCTCTCTGTGCTGGTACAGGTGTGTGTGTGTGTGTGACTTCACCATCATCACCTACATATTCATCTTCATGAGCTCTATATACATTATAATCTTCATCATGTTCCTCATCATCCTCTTCAACACCTTTATCTTCATCATCGTCATCGTCGTCATCTTGTGAGATCTAAACTGTGTTGGTCAACAGTGTTTGGTCTGCTGTCTGGCAGTGTCCGATGTGAATCAGGTGTGACGGTGACCTTTGACCCGCCCAGGTATCTTCCAACTCCACGGTGGCGTCTTCGCCCGCCCTGGACCTCCAGCTGCAGAGGCTCCACTCGCACATCCCCTTCCCCCCGAACAAGCTGCTGCATTGGGCTCATAGGCACCATGGCAGCCTGTCCTCCATGACCCACGTAGCCCGGGCCAACCGAGTGTACACACGCCTTGGAGAGGGTGAGTCATTCATCTGTTAAGATCCTCGGTGACTTGAACCTCTTACCAAAATCAGCAATGACTTGAACCTGAAGTAATTGATGACTTGAAGCTGTTATTGCTGAGATCACCAATTGTTTCATAAATCATCGATGCATTGAACCGGTTGTTGTTAATATCATTGGTGAGTTCTCTTGATCCTGGTTGTGATCTAGTTGTACAACTTGGTGACTTTCAGATCCGACCGCCCCTCAGGTGTGCCGCCTGCAGTCTCTCTTCCTCTCCCCCCACTACCTGAACTCTGACCTCCATCAGCAGGAGGTGCAAGGCTGCGTCCCGCCAGCTGGGAACCAGAGCAGTGTTGAGGTGCACGTGATCAAACTGGTCTCAGCCGGATCAGCACTTTGTGGGTGAGAGAGAGAGAGAGAGAGAGAGAGAGAGAGAGAGGGAGAGAGAGATAGAGTATAGTTTGACAGACTATGGTTGTTCATAATTACAACAGAGCTGGATTAAAGCACTAGCAATAAGAGTAAGGAATTGATATAACAAAATTATATCACAATTTTTATGGGTATTCCCATGATGCATCACCAGTTACGTTTAGGCATTCGATTAAGAATGGTTACATTTAACTATACATTTAGGTATTGGTTAGAGTGGTTTAAGTTTAGGTATTAGATTAGAGATAGTTAAGTTCAGCTATTAGGTTAGAGATGGTTAAGTTTAGGTATTAGATTAGAGATGGTTAAGTTCAGGTATTAGGTTAGAGATGGTTAAGTTCAGGTATTAGATTAGACAGGCTCTCTCTCTCTCCTCAGGTCTCTGCAGGTGGAGGTGGTGGTCTCTCTGGTGCCCCCGGTGGCCGACTCGGGCCCTCACAATGTGGTTCTAGTCCTGAGCAGCCTGGTCCCGGTGCACTGGGCTGTGCTCACTCCTGGTCTCCATGGTGATGTCTCTGTTCACGTGAGGACTTTCTGTTTTGTATTTGTTTGTGTCATTCATTATTTGTTACCCACATTTTTGTCTGAAAAGCTTAGTTCAAGTATTTAGTTTAGCACTAAGCTATTTAATTTGATCTACAAGCAATTGGAAGAAAAGAGGATGGAAGATAAGATATTTATTGGTATTTACTGAATGAGCTGAGCTGGTCAGCTGTTTTTCCCATTTTCTGATTTGACCCAGTTATCTCTCTCTCTCTCTCTCTCTCTCTCTCTCTCTCTTGGACTAGGTTACGAATTTTGTTTCCTGGTAGTAGACGGTTTTATTTAGGTCACAATGAAGATCACCAGCTTGTGTGTTGGCAGTGAAGGATGCAGATTTCAGTTATTTGATGAATCACAGCATTAAAATGTGGACTGTGTTTCCTTGCTCGGTAGAACAATGTGCTTTAGCGGTGGGCGTGGGCCGTCCAGAGACATGGATCCTGGAGGGGGACATGTAGTCAGGGCTTGTCCAGATACAGGGATCCTGGAGAGGGACATGTAGTTAGGGCTTGTCCAGAGACAGGGATCCTGGAGGGGGACATGTAGTCAGGGCTTGTTCAGAGACAGGGATCCTGGAGGGGGACCTGTAGTCAGGGCTTGTCCAGAGAAAAGGAAGGATCCTGGAGTCACAGCAGCACCTCTAGTGGTGAGGCGGAAAGAGGTAGAAAGCAGACACCATCTTGGCCTACACCTCCCTCCAAACTCTCCACTTCCTGGCCCTTACAGAGACTTGGATCATCCCAGAAAACACAGCCACTTCAGCTAATAATCTCTCCATACTGGTCCTACCAGGTCCTTTCCCTGGAACACCTGAGCAGATCCGCACTTGAACTCCACGCTGTGTCTGTTACCTTTCCTATCAAGCTTGTCCTGGGCAACGTCAACATCCAGCCTAAAATCTCTCTCTCTCTCTCTTCTCTCATTACCACCTCCAGAACTATTTTCTCTCCTGTCCACTGAGGAAGCCTCCTCCACTCTGCTATCCTCTCTCTCCTCCTCCTTGGACTCTTTTTGTCCACTCACCTCCAGACCAGCTCAATCCTCTCCTTCCCCCTCCTTGGCTGTCCGAATCTCTGCAGGCTTGTAGTGCAGAATTACGGGCAGCTGAGAGAAAATGGAAGAAATCAGACTGTGCTGATGATCTCTCTCACTACCTTCACCTCCTCTCAGACTCCACCTTTACTTTGTCAGCAAACAAATCTGCCTTCTACCTGACCAAGATCAACTAGTCCACCTCCTAACCCAGGAAACCGTTTTCCATGTTCTCTTCCCTCCATGCAACCACCTCGGCCCCATCTCAAGCGATATCCTGCTGTTCCTCACCACTCTAATCAACTCTTCCCTCACTTCAGGCCTGATTCCAACCACCTTCAAGACTGGCCAAATCAAGCCACTCCTTAAGAAACCCACCCTTGACACTGCTGACATCTGTACAGACTGGTATCTCTTCTTTCATTCCTTTCTAAAACCCAACTGTCCTCCTATCTCTCACAAAAAAACAGCTTGACCCCCATCAGTCAGGATTCAAGGCTGCACACTCCACTGAGACGGCAGTGACAGAGATCTCCATGCCTCGTCCCTCTAATCGGTGCCCATTCTCCTCAGCTTGTCTGCTCCTCAGCTTGAACCACCAGATCCTCCTCTCCACTCTTGCTGAACTCGGCATTACTGGATCTGTGCTATCCTGGTTCACTTCCTACCTGACGGATCACACCTATCAGGTCACATGGAACATCTCCTTGTCCAGACCTTGCTCTCTTGACCCCAGAGTCCCCCAAGGCTCAGTATTAGGACCACTTCGTTCACCCTATATACTAGATCTCTAGGCTCTGTAATCACATCACACAGCTTCTCCTGTTAACACTCAACTATTCCTTTCTTTTCCCCCCTCTGACACCCAGATTGCACCCAGACAACTCGCTCCTGGCTAGACTCCCGGCCTCCGTGATCAAACCTTTGTAGTGTACCCAGAACGCTGCAGCATGCCTCAAGACATTGGTACTGGCATACAAGGCTGTCAGTGGAACTGCCCCCACCTACCTTCAAGTATTAGTCAGACCGCATGCCCCTGCTCGAGCGCTCCACTCAACTATTTCAGCTGGCTGGCTGGTAGCACCATCGCTAAGAGCAAGCAAATGTCACTCTGCCAAGTCGCAACTCTTCTCTGTTGGCTCCGCAGTGATGGAACAAACTCCCGACCAATTTCATGACAGCAGAGTCGCTCACCAGATTCCATAAGAGACTCAATACTCGCCTGTTCAGAGTTCACCTGGACTTTGCATAGCTTCCTCCTTACCCCTACCACCTCTCTAAGCCACTCCCACTTACCCAACCAGGGTTTGAATCCCATCCCCTCTGGGATCCCTAGCACTTACTTGTATATTCCTACGTCACTTGGCACTTCAAAATAGTACTTAGCATTGTGTAGCATCTTATCCTGGCTCTCTTGCTCTTTGCCAACTAGGGGTTGACCTAGCAATTATGAGTATTTGAAACTTGTTTTATTAACCTAGCAATCATGAGTGATTGAAACCTTTGACAAATGCACTTATTGCAAGTCGCTTTGGACAAAAGTGTCTGCCAAATGCCAAATGAGGTCGGGATCTTGTTTTCCAGAAACTCTTCTCTCGTCACTGTTGAGGTGGAACAGATGTTTGAAAGAAGGCTCATTGTTGTAAGTGAGCTTAACACATATGACATGTTGTTCATGAACTTCTTTGCAACAACAAGAGGGGCGGACAGAAACGTGTTTTAGATTGACTGTTCCACCCTGAACAAGTGTGTGTTTGAGGATTTCTTTCTTCTTGGGGTGGGGGTTTAACAGCCCCCAGGAAGATATGTTCAGAAATCACTTAGAGCCTCATCCAGCCTCACAAAGAACACTGATACAGCTGGTGGAGCCACAGCCTGGTGGACGTGTGGAGGAGGACTCACAGAGAGCACAGACAGTACACGTACTCTGATTGCCTAACAAGACAATGAGAGCGTGCTCAAGTTCAATGGTGGGTTGTATGCTCCTTTTAAAGTAGCTGATGCTATGCTGTTACACGTCACACCTCTGATTCCGGATCGCTGGCACGCTATGTAAAAGCATAACGGCGGAATTTTTTAGGACAATATTCCAGGATCTCTGTATTAAAGGGCCTTCTGTCTCTGTCTCTCTCTCTCTCTAGTCCTCTACCAGTGTCTCTCCCCCCTACCCACCCCAGCCTCATCTCTCTTTCTCCAATGAGGTGACCTCTGAACTCTCTGCTGTGCCTGACATGCTGGCCTGGGCCAATGAGAGGGGCTTTACCGCGGTGACATCATACACCGAGGCCAGCTTGTCCAATCGCTTTGTGATCAGCTTGGCCCGGGGTGGGACAGGTGAGGAATCCACGAGGGAGGTCTTACAGTCATGATCTGTTGATCGTTTTCGTCGTCGTCGTCTTTCAAACACGTGTGATCGGAAGAGGTTTTAGCAAAGTTGAATGTACTTGAATCACAGTGCTTTATTACTTTTCACATTGTTATAGTTATATTGTCAGTGGAAAGGGCTAAAAACATTTCTTTTTGCCACAGCTTTTATTTATTCTCTTACCCTCTTGTATACATTTTTTTCTTGTATTTTACATTTGTCCTTTTTTATTATCTTTTAATGATTGTGATTTTAATCTTTTTACATGTGATTTCTTCCAGTGTAAAGCACTATGAATGCCCTTGTGTATGAATGGTACTGTGTAAATAACCTAGCCTTGCATTATCCCAGCACTTCCTCCACCAGTGACCTCACTCTTCCCTCCCCGCTCCGTCCCCCCCCTAGCGTCTGTGGGCCGCAGGGCGAGGGTGCGGGCCCCCTGGCCGGAGGAGGGCCAGCTGCGACAATGGCTGCAAGGTGCCGGTGGAGCCCGGGTGGCGGAGACACTTCACAGCGTTCGCTGTGATGACGGACAGCTCAGCATTTTGCTGGACACACACATCCTGCAGGTCTCCACAATGTACATATCACATCTCATGGGTCCCCACAATGGCGTGTGTAAAACACAGGACTAAATGCACCTGTTGCCTTTATCTGTAGCATGGAAACATCACATCATTCTTGTCTTTGTATCTTGCTTTAGTTTGAGTAAATGTATATAGTATACCTTATCATACATTATACATATACAGACTCTCCGTGCGGATCAGTGGACATACATCATGAATATACTGTATGTAAATATATCTCAAGTTATAAGAGTCCTCCAGGCACTGTCAATACCGGTGGTTGCTG
Organism: Bathygadus melanobranchus; assembly: GCA_900302375.1. Lineage (NCBI taxonomy): Eukaryota > Metazoa > Chordata > Actinopteri > Gadiformes > Macrouridae > Bathygadus > Bathygadus melanobranchus. The sequence goes on from OMKP01005074.1 coordinate 16,660, forward strand.
TGACGCTGCGGGACCCAGAGTGCCGGGCCCAGTCCAACAACAGCCACTTCCTGTTGGCGTTCCCGGTTATTTCCTGTGGGACGGAGGGTGTGTTCCAGGAGCATCCCAGAGGGGTGCAGTACAAGAACACAGTGAGGGTTCACACTGTTTCTACAGGAGTGCTAACAGCGGGAAGCTAACAGAAAGGCCGCTATGAGTCAACTGGAGTAGATAATTATCACAGGATGGTGTCATGGTTAGTGTGTTGGACTCAGTTGAAAGGTATGACTCGTTTGGTCCTCCAATGTTTGTCCTTGAGCAAGATGTCCTAAACCTACTTGCTCCTTAATGACCTATCTCATAATAATTTATATGACTTCAGTTGCAAGTCGCTTGGGATAAATGTGTATTTGACTAAATAGTAAATAAGTATAACAGGTTATTTATTACCTGAAGTCTAAAATGCTTAGTTTAGTCCCACATTACAATTTTTAATTTAGTGGAAGAAAGTGGAATAAAGACTATTATTCCAACTTCCAACTGCTGAAAGGTACTGGGTTCGATCCCCAATGTCCATAGCCTACTTGAAGGCATCCATGAGCCTTAGCCCCTGCCGGTTCATTAATGACCCAAAACAAAATTCACTGCAGGTCACTTTGGATAAAAGCTTCTGCTAAATGATATATGTATCAATGAATATAAATATAAGCCTAACAAAGTGAAGCAAAGAACAAGTGTATTCCCCAGACTTTTAGTGGATGGAGCTTTCAGCAAGGCTGAGGACGTGGTCACATAATATTCAGACTGTGACGGTGACGTCTGACAGCAGGAGACTAACAGGAGGTCATCGTGTTCAGGTGTTTGACCTGCAGATTCTGACTCGGGTACAAACAGTACTACTGGTGGGGAAAACCACATTGAGAAGTGAGTTTAAGTGGAGCGTACTTTGTTACGTGCTGCCTGATTAGTGTCATTTCAAAATTCACAGATATTCAGAGATAAAAAATACCCTAACCCAATAAAACATGAGACAATGAGACATAAAAGAACAATAACAAATAGACAACAGGGTATAACGAGTTCTGCAAGTGTCCCCGTGAAATTATAGTTTAAAAGTAAAATGTGCAATAAAAAAAGAGTTAGAGACAGGAAATTGTAAAGTACATCAGGGATTGAAAAAGAAAGTAGAGAGAAGAGATTTAAAGTTAAATCAGAGATTTCAATTGCAAATGTGGAGGGCGCCGCGTCGCAACCCTAGGTGGTTTTGGAAGTTAATCTGCGCTGGTGGCTGCATTGTGTTTGGGAGTGTGCGCTAAGTGGACGGTTTGTCCAATTTAGCTTCAGAACCACCGGTGACCCGGGTCACCGCGCCCCAAACACACAGAGAGAGAGAGCGAGAACGCGCGAGAGAAGGGCGACCGAGCTGGCGTTGAAGAGGGAGACATGGCTGAGCACTTTAGTTTAATAATGTGTTATCAAAAGGAAATGGTGAAAGGCTAGTGAAATGGTGAAAGGCTAGTGAAATGGTGAAAGGCTAGTGAAATGGTGAAAGGCTAGTGAAATGATGAAAGGCTAGTGAAATGGTGAAAGGCTAGTGAAATGGTGAAAGGTATCTGAAGTGGCTGACGTACAGGGAAGGTTGAGTGGTGCCAAAAGTAATATCTGTCTGTCGAAGTTAAAAGTTTCAATTTGTCCTATCGGTCAGTTAGTTCAGCAGTTGATCATTTATTAATATTAATGCTAGAAA
>OMKP01005096.1:3104-32317 GCA_900302375.1 Bathygadus melanobranchus
TCAGTAGGTCTCCGGAATGACAAAGTCAAACTCTGGGTTGGCCTGCTGCTGAGGGTTCATGACGGGCGTGGGCCGCGAGCGCCCATCGGGCTCCACAAAGATATCGTTCCAGTTCAACATTTTGCTCTGCGTGGGCGACTGCACCTCCTCACCGCCGGGCGTGATGTGCTGCACGCTGCCGTCCTCCCCGATCACGGGGATCGCCCCCTCGTGCCCCAGCCACGCCGGGGGCTGCGTCTGGGGGAACTTGCTCGGCAGCAGGCGGTACAGGTTGTTGGGCGTGTCGTCCTTCTCCTTGCGGCCGGACGGGTCCTGGTTGTGCGCCTGCTTGCAGTGCGTCGAGAGCACCTGGTAGTTGAGGAACATCTCGTTGCACAGCAGGCACTGGTACCGCCGCTCCCCAGTGTGGTGCGCCTCGTGCTTAGTTCTGTACTCGGCCAGGGCGAACACCTTGTTGCAGTATCGGCACGGGTACTTCTTCTCCCACGAGTGCGTGTTGAAGTGTCGCCGGAGGCTGGTGAGACACACGTAGGGCCGCTTGCACACCACGCACACGTAGAAGGTCTTCCCGTCCATGATGAGCTCGTAGTGGTCCTCCAGCTCACCTTTGATCTTCTTCTTGCCTGGGCTGCCCGTCGGCGAGACCACGCTCTTGTCGAAGGGTTTTAAAGGAGTCGACATCAAGGCTCTCTTGCCCTTGGCCACTTTGGAACCGCCCTCGTCCGGGTCTTCCTTCACCGGGACGATATCGTACGTGTTCTCGCCGATGTTGGCGTAGACTTTACACCCCGACGAGATGGAGTCGATCTCCAAGGCCTTGTCGAGAGTAATCGTCTTCTTTGCGACGACCGCCGCTTGGGGAAAATTCGGCCCGGCGTTGTGTCCGGACGACATGTCCGAGAGCCTGATTTTAAAATCCCCTTGCTGCGCCGTGGTGCACACCTGCTTCTTATGAACTCCCATCATGTCGCTGTTTTCACAGGGCTGCGGCATGTTGGGGGACACTGGGGTTAGACTGTGCGACCTGGATAGAGTGGTGGGTGTGCTTCCTGAAGAGATTCTGACAGGGGACGAGGGAAGACTGGAGCTGGTGCTGGTGTTGGTGTTGGTGTTGGTGCTGGTGCTGGTGTTGGTGTTGGTGTTGGTGTTGGTGTTGGTGTTGGTGTTGGTGTTGGTGTTGGTGTTGGGGCTCAGCATGGGCCTGCTGACTGGCATCGCCTGGGGGGGCTTCTTTAATATGGACAGTGTTGCATTGTCTGATTTGGGTTGATCCGTTGCACCTGCAGTACTTGGTTCTTGCTTTTTAACTTCCGAGTCGGCGGCTTCCAAATCGATAATGCCGGCCGCCGACTTCGGATTTTCCGCTACCTTCTTGGAATCCGTTTCCGAGACAAACATCACGTCGTTGTCGGAGTCTCCGTCGTCATCGGCGGATTTGCACGTTTGGTTAAATTCCTCCGCGGATATCGAGAAGGACTCGGTGATGATGGGCATCGACTTTGTCGACGCGCCACTTTTGCACTCCGGCTCTTTCGATAAACCCGGTAAGCCCTTCACTTGTGACAGCGGCTGCCCCAAGTTTGCGATGAACTTAACGCCGAGTATCTGTCCCGCGGTGATGAGCTCCTCGAGCATGTCGGAACGGACACGGATAATCTTGGAACTGTAAATGTAATTGAGGATTTGTTCAAAGATTTCAGCTTTTATGAAGTTCAATTCAATGACTTGCCCGGCTACAGAGAACAGTTGGTGGAAGTACGTGCTTGAGGCAGACAGAATGGTTTTGTGGGCTCTGAATTTCTTGTCCTGTATGATTATTGTGACGTCGCAGAAAAGCCCATTGTTCCGTTGGTCATTCATTGACTTCAGCACAGACGCTGAGTACTGAGTGTCAGTTGCAGATATTAACTTGAGGTTCGGCATGCCTATAGGAAAAAAATACATCAGAAAAAAACAGGTTATGTCACCATACTGACAACATTTAAATATTGCTCCACAGTGTGCAGGTGTGTGTGTGTGTGTGTGTGTGTGTGTGTGTGTGTGTGAACTACACACAAACAAGACAAAACAAACAAGACCTAACCAGTAACATCCATTTGCATTAGTCATTATTATACTGTATATTATTAACATGTCATTTGCACGTTTTTAAATATTTAAATGTTTTGTTTGTTTAAAGGCGCTATATGTAACAATGACACCAAGTGTTTAGAATGGGTACTGCAGAAAGTTGTCTCCGCCCGCCCCCTCCTCCCCAGACTTACCCAGCTCACACATGTTGCCAGGTTGAGGACACTGAATGAACACGAGCAGAAGACGAGCCGAGCGCAACATAATATGAGACGAGTGCGATCATTCTATTGTGACAACGACAAGCGACGATGAGTTTTATAACGCTTTCAATGTTAGCTAGATGCGTGCCTGGCTATGGTATAACATACAGATATAACCTACGTTAGTGATAATGATCAATACATAACAGATAGAGACAATTCTATGAATGTAGTTCTATGGATGCAATGACAAGAGAAACGTAAACATTTACAGAGTGTGCGTGCACTGCAGCAGGCAAACCCAGTGATGCTACTGGTCCCTTGTTCTCATCTACAGTGACACAGATGGCCACATGGTGCCATCTTTAATGTGAATGCACATTTGATATGGTTTTCATATGTTTACTTAAGGTATTGGTTGTTGTATGTTATGATTGGAATGTTTATGCAAACAAAAGGTGCATAGTGCTGCTAATTTTACTTGTGTTTTCCAATATACAACTTTGAAATGATTTCAGTATGTATCAGTACTTTTTGAACAGTTTCAGAACATTTGAACAATACCGCGAAAATATTGATAACCGTGTTAATTTTGGCCATGATAATCGTGAAATCTTCATACCGTTTAATCTCAAACATATATTTTTTGGTCTGGAAGAATCTATTACAATCTCAGTGAATCCAGTTAGTTTGCTTGAGTCCATGGTTGCAGCATGCTGTTTTTGTGTGCCAACTTGTGTCATATCTGGCAACCCGGGGCACTCAGAGAATAGTGAATCACACGGACCAAAACAAAAACTGAACAGCAAATTCTGTGACCATTGTATTCTGTGACTCTAGTGGGCGCTGTTGCCAATGGGCAGCTCACACATTGAGCAGCCCAGTGGCAACAGCTGGGCAGCTGACACAGAGTTTGTTGCTAGTGTTTGTTTATAAATGCTGGTTATTCACATTTCATAACGACTTAGCTGCTTATCACATTTGATTAAATGCAATGTAGTTTATTGCAGAGTAGCCTATTGGTGTATTTTAAACGCAACAAACTACCGATTAAGCTGACCTCACACTGGCAACTTTAGGTTATTAGACGGGCCATCAGAATATGTGACCCCACTGTAACCCACTGGAGAAAATGACTGACACACTAACCTAACCATTGCAGGTGACTTATCTGCCCTTCCTGTGTATAACCAAAAAACTGTCACCACTCTGGTCAACAGCTGGACCTAGGCACAAGGGGTCACATATTTTGACAGCTGTCATCAGAAAGTGACCCCAATGTGACTTGGGAGAAAATGTCTGGCACACCAACCAAACAATTTCTGGTGACCTATCTGCCCTTCCCATAAGCAGCCACAAGCACCTTTACATACGTAGCCAAGCCCCTTTCCATAAGCAGCTAAGCCTTTATGCTGTGAATAACCAGCATTTATAAACAAACTTGTCTGTGTGAGCTGCCCAGTGGCAACAGCGCCCACTAGTCACAGAAGACGATGGTCACAGAAGGTGGTGTACCCCGGCCCAGCATGGAAAAGGAGACATTTCAGCAGTAGATCATACTGGCTATAGTATTATTGTCGGAGAAGCCAGTATTTCTTAGCATGGTTTCCTTAATCTCTGATGACACAGCATATTCATTTTATGACTTAGATGATGACATGTGTTACATACAGCACCTTTAATGTATTTGTACTTTCTATTTCTACATATGTCCACATTCTGAAGACATTTTCTCAGAGAGTTATTGCTGGTCTGAGAAATGCCATTTAAGTCATTTCCTTAAATAGATGTTTTTTGTAACTAGCACGATAGCTGTAGCTGCTAACATGCAAACAAAAACACAGCTAACGTTAGCTACTTCATTCAAGTGCGCCGCGCGTTTGAAACACACCCGTGCCACCGCACACAGTGAACTGCAGAAACAACTTGGATTTTATGGACTCAAACGACCGGTGAGATCCAGAACATAACATGCACTGACGTGGCCTTGCTAATGAGAGTAACGTAGCCCATTTGTTTCCTCTTTCAATAGGCGACAGCGCGGCCTTCCGTAACAGCCAAGTGGGTCCTTACACACGACATGAGTTATTAGACTGTTATTACACAAATGCATAGTAAGTATAGCGGCTGTATTGTTTACCTGCGTGTTAGGTTTCTCTGTTTAGACCAAGCCGGATTGTTACTTGCAGTTGTAACTTAGCTAGGCACAGACAACGAAAAAAGAGACCGCAGCTGCACGTCTTGAAGACACTTCTGTTGTCACGATCTTAATGGCCACAAGGTGTCGCTATAGAGTTTAATGCAAAATAAAGGGTTGGAGATTATATTTATATTGTATTCTTGATTTTAAAAAATAATAATATTGATGATGGTGATGATAATAATACAGGTTTCATTTTGTTTATATGCAATAATGACAAGTTCACCAGTACACGACTGTTATATGTTACAAGCGGAACCTTGCTCAACTTGATGGTGTAAGGGGACTCATTTGTAAAAGTACCAGTGGCAGTTCCTGTTTGTAAACGCAACAGTCGTAATGGATTATCAACGCTCTTGGTAGAGGCCCGTTTGTTGTTTTGTTCATCAGTTCTGTGGCTGTGTGTTTTAACGGCAGTCAGAATGCCAATCTATGACCGTCATCAGACCGATGACCGAAGCTCTGACGGCAAAGAGCAGAGTCCCAGTCGGACGAGAAGACGGAGTAGATCCCGCAGTCGCAGTGGAGGCCGAAGTTTGTCTCCGGACTATTTTGGTCCAAAACTTCCAAAGCCCCGCAACAGGGAAAGAGAACGAGAAGAACATGAACATCGACTCCGTGAGGCCAGGAACATCAAGAGGATCCGCATAGGAAGCCCTCGTCGAAGCCGTTCAAGATCCAGAGAGCGACACAACCACTGGTCAGACCAACGCGGAGGCTTCAAGGATGACTACTATGACCAGCAGCGGGACGATGCTCAGCGGCAAAGACAAGAGGCCTTCATCGCAAGGTACCTTGTTGGATAGGTTGTTGCCTAAAAGCACAGAAATACAATGACTTTGAGACGTTTGCCATGTATGCATATATATTCACTATTTTATCACAGGCGTTTACAGGAACGGGAAAGAATTGGGGAACTTGGCTCACCTGAAGTCTGGGGATATTCCCCCAGAGTCAAGGAACCAGAGTAAGTTTTTAATGTTCATCCTTACAAATCGTGCAGTTTTGTCTTAAAGTGAGCCGTTCAATATTTCCATTAAATATATATTCCAGTGTCTTAGCATCTCTTGGATTCTATCTAAAGTATTTTTGTTCATCCGCAAGCTCTGACGAATTTACACCAGTTGAAGAAGACGTGAAAAATAGCAGTTCAGATGCCAGCTCAGACGGTATAATGCGCTGTCCTTCCCACTGTCTGTACCGACATATCCAATTTGAATGTCATTTATTCAAGTAATGTCTGATTATTGCAGATGACAAGAAGAAGAAGAAGAAAAAGAAGAAGAAATCCAAAAAGAAGAAAAGCAAGAAGCATTCAGAAGACAGCGAGTCGGATTCGGAGGGTAATATTGTTTTTTTTACCCCATAAACACCCTTTGTTTGGTTTCTCATGTTTTTAGTTGTCTGATGTAAAGGCTATTCCACCATCTTTCAGAGGAAGAAGTGAAAAAGAAGAAGAAGAAAAGCAAAAAGTAAGCATGCATTTCCAAATGAATATTTAGATTTTGTGTAAAGAAATCGAACATGACTCATGAAGATGAATATTTTCTCTCAGGTCAAAGAAGGCCAAAAAGAAGAAGACTAAGAAGAATCGAAAGCAGCAGTCCAGTGAATCTAGTAGTGAGGAGTCTGGGGAAGAGGAGGAGGAGGAAGAAGGGGGGGAGGAGGAGGAGGAGGAAGAGGAGGGTGGGGTGGTGTGGGTGGAAAAGACCTGCATGGATGAAAACCTGGTGGGCCCTGAAGCGCCACTCACCCACATGTCACAGGATGACAAACCTCTAGAGTGGGTATATTCAAAGAAACAATACAGCTACTTTTGTGTGAGAAAATGTTAAGCATTTTAATTCAAACGGCTTTTCCCTGCCCCTTTGTCTCTTTCAGTTTTGGCCATGCCTTGTTGCCAGGTGAAGGTGCCGCCATGGCAGAGTATGTAAAGGCAGGCAAGCGTATCCCAAGAAGAGGAGAAATTGGGCTGACCAGTGATGAGATTGCCAACTTTGAAAAATCTGGCTTCGTTATGAGTGGTAGCAGGTATGTACTCTATGTGCCGTTTGTTAGAAAATGGTCTGATACAACTGTTTTGACCAATATTATTAGACATTTTTTACATTATAATTTGAATCTGGTCTGGTCTTGAATCTAATCTTTTTAAGTCGTTATCTCAGAAATACATTTAGAAATTGTATTTGTGTATCAAATACAGTAGCTCAGGAGGTAGAGCAGTTGTCTGGCAACCGGAAGGTTGCTGGTTCGATCCACGGCTCTCCCTAGCTAAGTGTCTGTGTCCTTGAGCAAGACACCTAACCCTAACTGCTCCCGCTGAGCTGGCTGTTGCATTGCAGTTGACACCATCAGTGTATGAATGTGTGTATGAATGGGTGAATGTGAGGCAATGGAAAACGCTTCGGATAAAAGTGCTATATAAAAGCAATCCGTTTACCATAACAATAGCAGTTATATCCTTAAATTAATCTGGAAAAGGGTTACTGTTAAATGTGTTTAAGTTAACTACATACTCTATATTAGATCCATTTGTGTATCTGTTGGGAGTCCAGTAATAATTGGCTAAATATAAAACTGAAAATGGTTTTCCATTTGTGTAGATTTGACTGACTATAGTATTACTCATTGGCCACTCTAATGTCCACCTGTTTCTGTAGTTGCAACGCTGACCTATACTTGTGTACCTTTTTTAGACATCGTCGTATGGAGGCTGTGCGTCTGAGAAAGGAAAACCAGATCTACAGTGCGGACGAAAAGAGGGCCTTGGCGTCCTTCAACCAGGAAGAACGGAGGAAGAGGGAGAGCAAGATCCTTTCCAGCTTTAGGGAAATGGTGTACAGGAAAACCAAAGGCAAAGATGAGAAGTGAATTGTGCATCTGCAGCTTTGCTTTTTACCGTTTGTCAGCTATCATTTTATGGCAGTGTTTCACATGTATTGTCCAGTCTAGTTAGTACAGTCAAGCAAATCATATTTAAAAGGTGCAGTGGTTTCATTTTGGCTTTTTAATTTGATGGCACATTTGTATGAGTAGGTCAGATTCACTCACTGCTGTATACATAGTGTAGTGTCTATGGTTATATGTACCAATTTGTTGTTCTGCTCTTCACCTTTTGTAAATTCCCAGACATTCAGAAATGGAGAGTGGTTAATAAATTCTTTTATGTACTCCCAGTTTCCTCAGCTCTCAACCTCTGTTGTAATTCAATATTACTGTCGAACTAGCCTCGATTTCCCTTTCTCGTACAAGAAAGAAAACTGCAACAATTTGTGGCGCTTGAGCTGTATTTGTTCCATGGCTGCAAGCACAAATCTGATTGCAAACTGAAGTAAGGGAGGTAGAACGAAAAACTTTGGGTCAGTTTTAGTGTGTAAAAAAAGTAACAGCACCATTGTTTGAATAATTGATTTAATCAGATTTAGACACTTTCGTACACAACGTTTTGCAATGACATCTTGCCGTTTTCAGTCAATGTTTTCAAGTCCCTGTAAAAAAACAAAACAAAACAGTTGGCAACAATTCTCTGTAGGACTTGCATGCATCATCATCATCATCATCATCAAGCAATGTGACTGGGTGTCCACCTTAGACTGATGGTACACTCCTGTTCCAGACACTCTCTTGTCTCTGTCCATTAGATACCACTGCCAAGGAACTCGTGCTATCCTCTTTTCCTACACACACACACACACACACACAGTTAATAATCTAAAATACGTGTGTGTTTAAAGTAACAGTTCAATGACAAATAGTTGACAATCTGGGTAGGCTGGAGTCAGCCATGGTTTACCTTTCCTCCGTGGTCAAATCTATGGCACAGCACCGTCGAAACACCAGGAACGATAAGAAAAATAGTCATGACTCCCAACCCGGGCAATATTTCATACCACATGCTGTCGTGGTTTTTGGATCATGCGACGAAGTCTAATTGTTAATTAGACGCGTTGTGGGTAGCGTCTGAAATTACCAAGCTAACAAAATGTCGTCTGTCCTGACAACAACTTGACGGTCATCCATTCACTTCCGGGGCGCGTAGTGCGTTTTTATTTTAATTTGACCTCTTTGCCTTTTTGGTTTATTTAAATGAATTATCAACACAGTAATGTGTGGTGTGTATTTTGTAACCATAAAACTAATATCATAACCATACAATTACATAATATATAACATAAGTCAAATGTTACATTGTAACATACACAGAAAAATACAAAGTAAATTGTGGTTAGGGGGACAGGACTCAAGGACAGCTCTGTACTAGTTGGTTGGTGATGATACAAATTAAATAGATGTATTCCTTATTATTTACTCGGAGGTTCTCGTTGTAAGTCGTGTTGTCTTGATTACAGCGCCATCATCAGCGTTGCTACATAACTACAGCCGTTGTATGTAAAGGAAGTGCCGCTGGCGACTCAACGCGCATGTCAGGTCGCTAACGCGCTGCTAAGAAGTAAACAGAAAGTGTGGATGGCACTTGACTTTAACTGATCGCTAAACTAGCATTTCAACAATGAAGGAGGACAAGGAAAACACTAGGCCAAAGGAGAAAAGGATGGAAGTTAAATGCGAAGAGGGAGAGAAGACCGAGAAGCTGAAAGAGAAAAGAGAGGCGATGACAAAGGTATAACTTGCTAGCTAGCTAGTGTTGGATTAGCGAGTTTGTTTTGTTCACTTTAATTTGGATAACGCCTACCTAGTTTGATCGTTTATTGGATATATGGACATATGGATATATTTACTTTTCTTCCACTTCTTCTTCTTCTTACGGTTTTAACCAAACCCTTGTTTTATAGATTGTGATAAGACGTTTACCACCGAGTCTAACCAAGGAGGAACTGGAGGAGCAATTGCAGCCTCTTCCAGAAGTGGACTACCTGGAGTTTTTCTCTAATGACACAAGGTAAAGCATAGCACCACACAGAAAGCTGACTTTACTGGTGTTTACTGCTTCAACACCCCACTAACATTTGTCTTTCTTCATACTTTCCTAGCCTGTTCCCCCACCTCTTTGCAAGGGCATATATTAACTTCAAAAAACAAGAGGACATTGTCCTCTTCAGGGATCGATTTGATGGATATGTTTTCATCGATAGAAAAGGTATTAAGAACATGCGTTTACTATAAGACGGTCAACTTAAAGAGTCCCTACATTGTTGTACACTTGCTTATTTGTTTCATTCCATAACAGGACAGGAGTATCCCGCCATTGTGGAGTTTGCACCTTTTCAGAAGATTGCAAAGAAAAGAAGCAAAAAACGAGACGCAAAGTGTGGAACTATAGATGATGGTAAAGTTATGGTCGACCTGCAAATGTCATACTCTAAATAATATCCATCTTGAACTTTCCTTGAATCTCAGAGGCTCAGTCTAGCTTATAGAGCTCAACTATAAGTGTTATATAATGGGAACCACGCTTGTAGAGTCTGACAATTACAAAAAAAGTTTGTTTTATGAACGTTGCCGCTCAAATTTTAGATCCTGATTACGAAAGATTCCTGGAAATATACAACGGACATGATGATGAGAAAATGACATCTACGCCTGAGACTCTGTTGGAAGAAATTGAGGCAAAAACAAAGGAGCTTGTTGGTATGTAATCATGTTGGTTTTTAATATATAAGATAAGATAAGATAAAACTTTATTTATCCCGAGGGAAATTGTTTACGGTTATATGGATGACAAATAAATATAGTTATTAGATATTTCCAAGGTGCAAACATATATACAATACTAAAACATGTTACCGGTATGATAATATAACTATGCTGTATAATATAAACTGTTGTATAGTATATTGTATAAAATCACTAAGTTGTATAATATAACTATGTCATAAATGTCATTGAGGAGGTGCAAGGTCCCCAATGACGCTACAGTAAGATAAATTAAAGTTGAGGTAGTTCCAGTAAAGCTGCCTAGTGCATCGAGGACCTCAGGCGTCTCATCGGTCCATCCCACGCCCTGAGACGGAGGAGTTATGAAGTCTGATGGCCACAGGGAGGAAGGACTTCCTGTAGCGTTCTGTGGTGCATCTTGGTTGTATCAATACAGGTTGAGGGAAGTATTCAAATAAATGACCACCGTTGTCCCCCTTTTACAGCCAGAAAAACCACTCCTCTCTTGGACTTCCTTAAGAATAAGCAGGTATGTGTTTCGTTGCGCCGTAGTACACACTGTGGTATACAGAGTCTTTATGTTTACACGTTGAATCTGTGTGAACCATATGCACCTCTTCTTTCCCCCCCCCCACAATGTCCAGAGAATCAAAGAGGAAAAGAAAGAGGAGAGGAGAAGGAGGGAGCTTGAGCGAAAGCGGCTGCGCGACGAAGAACGTCGCAAGTGGCGGGACGAGGAGAGACGGAAACGCAAAGACGCCGAAAAAATGAAGAAGTCGGACAAACCCTTGGAGAGGGACCAGGTGAAGGAGGAACCCAAAATTAAGGTAGCTAGCACTGCAGAGGACAGAAGCATCGGCGCAGACCCCTGTCAAAAACGGTGGCGTGATTCATAGAACAACCCCCCTTGTGCAGCTCCTAAGGAAACCAGACAGAGCAGATGAGGTGGATACAGAGAAACCTAAAGACAAGCCAAAGAGACAAGAGAGGCCGATGAAAGACGATAAAGTGATGGGGAGTATGGATCTGAAGAGGCGGCCGAACATTGACAACAAGGAAGCCAGGAAGTGAGTCAGCAAATCCTCTCAACGAATCGTCATTATATGTGTCATACTATAACGTCATTTGTAATATTAACATTATACTATTAGACATTATTTGAACATATTTTTCTCACCACTTTCCCTCCTAAAACTCACGCGCAGGGCGGACGAGGAGGGACGCAAAGAGTTTCGGGAGCGCGACCCCGTCCGGGACAGGGAGCGCGACCGGGAGAGGGACAGGGAGCGCCGGCAGAAGGAGAAGGAGCGAATCAGGCGCCAGGACGAGGACAGGAGGAGGAGGCGGGAGCGGCACGACGGCGAGAACGCCTGCAGGAAGAGAGAGGAGGACGGGAAGCGGGACAAGGACCGTGACTGGGAGAAGAAGAGGGGAGGGGCTGCCAATGACTCCGCCCCAAACGAGAGGTCTGCCAAGGACAACAGGAAGGAAGAGAACTTGAAGAGAGATCGCATGCGCAACAAGGTAAGGGGGCAGGGGGCAGACCTTGTGCTTGGGAAAATTCCTTATTGGCATTACAGCTTTTTAACATTTAATTGTTTTTCTAATTAACATCTTGTACATTTTCGCTGTAGGATCGACCTGCCATTCAGCTATATCAGCCAGGGGCCAGAAGCCGTAACCGTGGTGGCGGTGGCGGTGGCGGTGGCGGTGGCGGCAGCGTTGGCGGAGAATCCCAACCTGCGGAAGGAAAGCCAGACAACGAGTCCAAGAGAGCCAATGACAAGGGAGATGATTGAATCCGTTTTGGGGCAGCGTGCATGTGAGGGGGGTGGGGCCAGGTGGGCTGGCAGGGCTCAGGGAGGAACGTACTGGCACCACAGCGTGCAGGTGTGTCCTAAAACCAGACGGAGATGTCGCCATGTCACGGTGCCCGAGTGTCACGCCCGTCAGTTTTGGAATAACAGGCGAGTGATAGGTATTGGTAACGCTGCACTTAACGTAAATGTCCAATTGTACAATTTGCTCTAGGGAACAGTAGTTGATGCCAAAGTTTTCTTGGGACTACATTAAATGCCAAGCGGCCTTAACACAGTGTTTCTGTGCTTCTGTCAAGTGTTGCAAAACATTGGAGCTTCACCTTTCTGAGTTGTCCATCTACCGCACCGTTTGCCATGTCATCGTAGCTCTGCAGGAGACTCACCGTTATGTCATTCATTTGTCGACGTGGTGATTACATTGCAGGATCTGCCTTCGTGTTTCACTACTCTATACACTTAGATGTATTGTATGAAAAGGATCACGGAAAGATCATTTTTTTAATATCTTTTACACAAATGTTTTGATCTTCATTGAATTTCCTGTTACAAAAACATAAATATCTATCGTTTGCATACAGTGGTAGCATTACATGTGAGGACTTGAAGGTATTTCTTTGTTCAGCTCAGAAATGGCATCATTTGTTCAACGATACAGGAGAAATAGCCATTTGTGACTTCAGAACTGTGAGCCTATGCATCGTTTCCAGCCTGTGTGCGTCAAGTTACCAACCTGTGGCCTTTAAACATATGAATTCGAGATGCACCTCTTCACAATGCATTAAACCGAACACAGCGTGTAAACATATCAATATCTTTCATGCTAATTTTGTTGGATTCAAAATAAAATTGTCCTTTATCAAGCTGTGTGTGTCTTTAATTTTCATTCGCTACGACTCAGTATGCACAGTGAAGGGTGCACAGTGAAATAGTTATTATTCTAACTATTTTATTATAAATTGAATTATAGTTTTGGTTGAATTGTATTTTGGATTATTATGAAGCTGAAGAACCCCACGGTTTACATTCATATGAAATCATGGAAGTGAGCACAGTTATAGATAGGTTCCTACAAATGAAGTTTGACACAACATATGCAAAATAAACTAAACTAAATAGCATTATTTGTCCAAATGCTTAAGGTACATTGCATTATTACGTTGCATATGCAATTGCATAATGTGTATCAATCCTCATTCATGTATGACCCTGGTGTGAAGGAAATCATGTATTTAGTTAGTTTGTTTTTGTCGTTATCTCAATGGTCCACGTGGTGTCGCTGTGTGGAGACAGCGAGCCTCGTTGGCTCGCTCACTGGATGACAAAGCACACATCACTACCGTTTCCCTTCCTTCTCTCTCTTCGACCGCGGCCATAGTGGGGAAAGGACTGTGGACAGAATGGTAAATAGAAATCCTCAAACATCCACGGCTTTTGCTGTTTTACAAATGCGCCAATCCCTTTAAGTCATTTAATAAATGTTACTGGAGCCTAAATATGTGTGTATTGTGTGAAAACACACCGTACACTTAGAAAGATATAAGGCCTTGTTACCGTTTGCTGGACCGAGCTCTACGCATGTAAACTGTCTCGTAAACCTGAATCTTCCCCGAATGTATCACTTTCCGAACGTTTTATTTGCTAATTGTGGTTTACTGTATTGTTGGCAATGTTCTTATCATTAATGGTGGAGCGTAGGACCTGGCTCGCCATTGTTGTTTCATATGCATACGTTTACCTGGTCCGTGCAAACTTTAATCTGATCTAATGTTCGCCCATCATTTTTTGTCTCCAGTCGTCCCACAAGACTTTCAAGATTAAGCGCTTCCTCGCAAAGAAGCAGAAGCAGAACAGGCCCATCCCTCAGTGGATTAGAATGAAGACTGGCAATAAGATCAGGTATGATTTAACCCGATACTTTAGTCAATCAGTCTACAAGGAAGTACCCATTTTTGTCTTACATGCCCATGAAGTGCCCAAGAAGACGTTTGAATGACTACATCAGCCACCTGTGAAGTTAATTCATGCAAGGACAAAACGTTTCTGGATGGAACAGTATTGTAGTCTAGATGCCATGTCAGTCGTTCCCAACCTTGGGGTCAGGATATGCATATGGGGTTACAGGAAATTGCAGACATATGGTATAGATGTTTGACCATTTATTTCAGCAAAGTTTTTTTTGTAAAAGTCTCCGATGTCCTGTATATACAAACCGACTGCCTAATGAGTGATTGCCATGAACTAACTATTACTAATAACTTTAAACTAACAACTAAAAAGGCTGGGAACCACTGCCCTTGTGTTGAGTAGCATGTAAAGCAGGTCTGCAATTGCAGTACTTCAGACTAGTGGAGTATTGTCATTAACCCTGCTGAGAGCATCCTTCTGCTATGGAACTACTCTTCCTGCTCAGTGTGGGTGATGAAGGTCTGTCTGTAGTAGTGACATGGTGGAACCGCCAGCCAGGGTCTCATCTAGATAACTAGGCTAACGTGTTGGGCTCATGCCATAAGCTGCGGCCCATACTTAACGCAAGTTGGTTTTTAATAATGGAATTGACTGTTCATGCTGACTCTAAATCTAACACGTTTTAAGTGTATGAGATACACTCGAGCATAGCTGGATTCAACTATTGTTTTGAAGTGACTGAGATGACATTCATAACATGCCAGGGCAGAAACGTCATCAGTTTGATTTGATAAAGCACAAGTATAGTGTTGCAGAGCTGAACTGTTCCACTCAGCCTCAAGTACAATCTAATGGCCCCATTAATATAAATAACTAATGTGCACTACATTTCCTGTGTTTGTGTGTATAAAGTGTACTGTTAAGATGGCATGGGTGCACTAATTAATGTAATGGGGGAAACTGTCTTGGTCTGGCTGGTGGTCCTGTAATCAAAAAGCAGTTTAATTTAAAGAAATGTGTCTGCCTCACGTGTGTTTACAGGTACAACTCCAAGAGGAGACACTGGAGGAGGACAAAGCTTGGCCTGTAAACATGTGGCTGTTTACAACTCCAGCATCCCCTGCATCTTACATCTGCCAAGACCCCCTGCTGGGCCGGGACCTGGGAGGAAGCCATGTTCGCTGGATCAACAGTCTTTTTGTACAAATACTCTGGTTATGGTTGCTTGACAATAAATAATGTTTGACTCAGCCAGAATGTTGTCATTGGATTGTGCAATTCTTCCTGTGGTAATCTTAACTTGATTTATGAGTAGAAGAGTGGCCACAGCTCTCAAGAGATGGCTGTAGGACATTGAGATCAGATTACATGTGAAATGGTAAGACAGTTCAGCTTTTAATATCAATGAGTGAATAACAAACATTACTCTGGAACAAAACTAATTTGCACTTGGTTTTTGAGCAGACAGTGAGACTGAACAACTGGAAGCACAAATACTGAGAAGCAAAGATGAGGCTACTTAATGAGGTAGTGCATCAGGTAGCGATGGGCCAACACGTTTATATTTCAATGTAAAGTTCGAGCACTTTAATTTCAGATATTTTAGTTTTAGTCCATGGGTGTGCTGTATTGCTTCCTGTGTCACGGCCGTTATCTGGCATTCGACCCCCGAGGCTGTAGATCCTCTGAAGAAATGTCATCTTGAGATTACGAATGTCAGCATTTATAACCAAATAAACTGATGGAGGGTAATAAGTCCCTGAAAGTCTTGCGACGCCAACTTCCAGCTCTTATATTCCTATCCAGAGAGTCCACCTCGTCATGCCCTTGGCCAACATGTGTGGTTTGGCCCGTTGAACACGCACTGTTGTTGGCGTTCTGCGCGTAACTAGCGTTGTGCGCTTCATCCCACTTACCAAGAAGCTCCTCCATCTCGAGTGGGGCGTCTCCCTTCAAATATTGCCATGCCCTTTTACCATTGTAGTCCATCGCATCGACATTCGCCCCAAAGGCACCGACTAGAAGTTTTATTACCATATATTGGCTGTGCATACTTGCGACATGAAGCGGGGTAAGACCACCGCTCCCTTTTACATTCACGTCAGCTGTACTCCCCGCGTTTTTGACGTACTCTAAAAGTTTAGCCAAAGTCTCACTCTGTCCTCTTTTGGCCAACCAGTGTAGAACTGAGAATCCACTGATAAAATCCTTCCTGGTTAGTAAAAGAGGGTCGTCAGCAATAAAGTCCATTAACGCGTCGTAGTTTCCATCTACAGCAGACAGCATCCAGGCGTGTTCCATTGGATATAAAGCCCAGCCCGTACGTTGGGGGTCTTGCTCTTCCTTTGATGTGCTCGCGGTTTCCGTAGAAAGCACGCCACCAAATCCAATATTTGACGTGTTATTGAACAGAAATTCCTTTAGATATTTCTTACGCATAGATGGAGTAAGCGAACCTCGCTCCGGAGCGTCAGTGGAAAACCCACGGAGCGCGCCTGCGGTCGAGTCAGTAACCTCCGACTGCCTCCGTAATCTCGACCTACGTGCAAAGGAATTGGGCAAAATATGCATGCTATATCTTGACAGACGTTCAACAAGAGCTCCGTGCACGGTCTTCTGTCCGTCGGTCCTCGGAGCTGGAGCCTCAATTACTTTACAGGCGGTGTCATCATTTTGCGTGCGACTGCTGCACTCATTCCCGTCGTTGCGTTCCATCATATTAGTGAAAACTTTCAAATGAATGTAGGAAAACTACAAGCTTTTATTTGTTCTTATTTAGCCCAGCAATAAGTCAGTTTAAGTTCCTTCCTCTATTTTCAGCTAAAAGATACACAGCAGTTCCAAAATCAGTGGCGCTTATTTCCACTCACCGTTGAGAACATTTGTCGACTGTCAAGAAAGTTATTAAAGTCCTTTAATATTAGTTTCCGTATTCCACGCATTGAGTCGCTGCATAAAGTGACAAAGTCCAGAATAAACCATGCCCTCGTCCTTGCCGGAGGAAGTGAAAGCCAGGGTCATTTTGCAAATCTGACAATAACGTCGCGTGTTAACACTCTGGCTGACTTCAAGGAAATACTTTATTGCAATCATTGAACAGCCAATCAGAACCAGGATTCGCACCTAATATATAACTTATAAAATGATAAGAGTGGTTCTAAAAACACGCAGTTGTCAATAAGGACATTAAAACAAGTTAAATGTACTGTATAAAAGTCACATTTAGTCGGATTCAGGGGGGAGGTCAATGGTTAACTCGCTGATAGTTTGAAGGAAGGCGTTCAGTTCTGCTGTGCAGTTATCTGCGGAGAAACGCAAGAGTGAGGTCAGCAGGTGAATGACACTCATTGGACAAAAACTTTCCCAGAATTCCATTGCCATTTTGTCATACCCGAGCTCTGTTGAACCTTTAATGTAGAGGGTGGTATGGTGTATGCGTCAATCGGTTCAAAGTCCTCCTCTGGGATACTGTAGGTTCGAGGAGCACACGCCAGTCCAGCCAGTGAAAGACAACTGAGGCGAACCAAGTCCTCTGGTATATAGTGCTTTTCAAAATCTAGAATGCAAATGGAGAAAAAAACCCCAGTAGGTGGCCTAATGCAAGATACTGTTAAACAAACATATTACTAGTCAAATATCTGGTTTTGGGGAAAAAAATACAATCTTGGCATGCTAGGCACAAAAGAATGCAGTCCAAACAGTAAAACACTTTAGAACTGGCTGGTGTTGACACCCAGTAAATTAGCGGGGTAATTTTGTGTTTGCGTCGAGTAAAGTTATAATTGAACCATTATGATCCAAATTAAGCGGTATTAGGGATTAATTTAGTCTATTGCACAGGTAAAAAGTAAAGTTACTTTGTGCCACAAGTAGAGAAAGTAAATTTGGTCCCAAAATTGTTCACGTGTTACAAAGCTGACTTTGGAACAGTGTAAAAATAAACTGGTAGATAAAACATCACTAGTCACCCAACCAAGCAGTCAACCAGTCTAGCTGGTGGCATTGACATGAAACATATTGTACAGAGTTAACAGTACATACAGACAATGCTGGCCGCCTGATACCACCATCACTACACCACATCAGTCCACTTGGACTCTGAATAGCTTCACCTCCTGCCAACCTTTCCTCCCCAACCCGATCAACTTTAACCCCACCCCTCGTGGATCCTTAGCACTTCCATATTTGTATGTCTTGGCTCTTTGTAGGATCTTGTAGGCTGGTTTGTCCCGGCACTTAAAATATAACTAGCATCTTATCCTGGCTACCTGCTGTTGTACAGCAAGGAGCCAACCTAGCAACTAAGTTTGTAAACTTGCTCTATTGACCTGGCAACCAGGAAAGCTTGTAACTTGTTCTATTCTAATTGCGCTCTACCTTCAGCGATATATTGTTGTCTCCCTCTTTCGACAAATGTGTTACTTTTTCGTAATGGTTGTTTTGGATAAAAGAGTCTGCCAAATGCTCTAAATGTAAATGTAAGGGGCGATGTAATAGCAGAACTTGGGGGAATGGAGCAGTTACCTAGAGGGTCATATGGTACCAACCGCTCAACATCTGGGTACTCTTCCACTTCGCTCTGAGGAACACATTTGATTTTAGTTTCCTGTGTGGGGAAAACCACAAAGAAAAACACTTATATAGCATTCATTACATGCAGTTAACATTTGCTTTCGTACTCTCATACGTCTGTGACATCCTGTTACATATTCTTAAGTTAAGAGAGGTTCTTAAATACACTGTTAAACACCACTCCTAAGCAAATATATAAACAAGCAATGGAAGAAACACCCTAGGAGAAAGTAAACAGAAGGTACCCTCACCTGCAAGTCAAAAACATCTGCAGTAAAGTGCAATCATTAGAGCGTTTGACTCCCTAACGAAAGGTATTCTGACCCCCAGTGTCCACAGCCTACTTGTAAGCATCCTTGAGCTGGGTGCCTCACCCATACACGTTCATTACTTAAAATGCACATCAATTAACTGAAAGTTGCTTTGGTAAGAGTCTGCTAAACAAAAGGGTACTTTACTTTCACAATAGCAACCGGGGTGGTAGACTGACAACATGCATAGCTTCTTACCTGGTTCTTCTGAGGTTTCATCTCTTGCCTGCTTGCTACAGGGGTAGCGCCAATCTTGTTGACTACACCCAAAGCCTTGCGACCAGATTGGATTGGGGTTAGGAGCTTTTTGGCATGTATTGGCACTTTCAGGTTCTCTGGAGAAAGGTGGTGCAACACATTAGAATAGAACCACATCGTAATAAGTTGCTCTAATCAAGTAGCTGCTTTACATACCAGGTGCAGAGTGGAGCCGCTGTCGTGCTTTCAAGGTAGGTCCAGGGACACTTAGATTTTCCCTCTCCACAAAGATTATGTTGGCCATCTTTAGCTGTGAACAGATTACATGTAATTGACATGGACAACCGATCATTCATTTTTTACTGTAAGAGTCAAATAAATAAACCTAAATGAATGGCAGCGGGAAAAGCCGCAATGAATACTCAGGCCTTTGTAGTTCAGCAAACAAAGTGTCTGAAGTATTTATCATAATAGCCTTTCTATTACAGTGCATTGAAAGTCAATTAAAACTATTAAGTATATGCGGGGGTATTCAGCTTCCTGCAAACACTACGGTCGGTCGTTGTTGCTTCGGAGGCTAGCAGCAACCTCAAGTTACTGGTAGCCAACGTGTGTTCATTCACAACGTTTAGTGTTATTTTTAATAGCAAACGTTCTCACTTATGTTGTAGATTTGCAAACGTAAAACGTTAAAGAGACAAGTGTAACATTTCAGAGATAATATTGTTAGGATATGCAGGCTAACCATTTATTTAGCAGTTAGCTTAATTTAATCGATTGCAAATGGCAACCCTGACAACAGCCATGTCGTATTTGTAAAAAAAAATAAAAATAAGTTAGCACCAAAGAACTAAAATACAGTGAAAATACCTGACACAACTTGGACTAGTTTCTCACCAGAATTTAGTAGAAGTCCACACGGTCCTGTTCACTGGGTTTGTTTTGGTATGAAACGAAGAAGGGGCGGGGCTAGTAGTGACCGCGGCTGCTTTTTAAATCGCGTCTCGTAATTCTATTGGTTAAAATAATCAGTGACGCACAGGTAATCGTACCGTCTTGGAATATGTACACATACACCTGCAAGTCAATTACCTACTGGATATGTAGGTGTAGAGTCCATAACCTGTACACTAACCCGCATGAGTATAATAACTACTATATATTTTAAATAGTTCCACAATCTATTTTACGATTCAATCTAAAATGATTACATAAAAACACTGCCAATCGGTACTAATTCATTTTAATTTGCTAATGCAGTTGTACTTCTACTATGATTCTTGTTGATGTGTTTTTACATTGAGTCAGGAATGATATGATAATGGGCCAAATAGCGAAATCAAATAAACCCTGCAACATCAACAAAAATGTCTTGTTTATAGTCCCTTATCGTATATATACATAATAGCGCATGTTTAACCTGAAAACACCATCACATTTCTCTGTAAAAAACCCCATAAAACCTCCACGACGTCCCTTGGAATCAGAGGGATCCATCTGTGCATTTGATAGGGGCTCTCCGTTGGATGCCAATACATTTTATGTAATTTACTTGCACGCAACGCTGTATTTAAATACACAGCAGTACAGTGAAATGCGTAGTAGTGGAAAAAACATGACAACCAGAACGTCTACAGACCAGTAGCCAAAAAGGTGGTGATTATAAATACATATTGTCGATGGTACATTCTGCATAGGCCTTCGCTCTCGGCTTCCTGGAGTGGCGAAAGGTTTGGTCCCAGCAGCTACAACCATGGCGTCTACGGAGATAGCCAGGCAAGCGGTGAGTAGCCAATTTGATCAATTATGGCTTGATAAATGATAAATATACGGGTTTGTGATGGTTATGTTGCCCAAGGCAATCTCCAAGCGCTATATTATTAGAATGTGAGTGTGTGTATCCCGCGCAGTACACCTTTTATAATCACATCTGCTCTGTATGCACAATACATGCTTAATGTAGTCGAAGCCATTGTATAACCGAGGTGTTTTGTTATGGGAGGATATTTGAGCATTTTGCGCTGTGTTTCCTATCAGTCTTCAGAGTCACAGGCCTTAGCTTTCCAATGACAGAAAATGGTGCTGGCGTTATTTCCTTGTCGCCGAGCGCACGTTTAATTTATCCCAATTGTTGGTTTCATCCATATGCTTTTTCTTTCCGTATACCACGCATGTATTAACCATGCACGGTGTTGAAACGCTAGCACAGTGATATAGTAATACATACAGCGTCACGCCATTCATTCTTTACGCTTCTGTGATCCGCAACGGTACCTGGCTGGGTCCCGTTATGTTTAATGCCCTTCTCGAACCCGTTACACTCATCGGGCGTTGTCTTACTAAATGTGATAACATAGGCCTATGCATTGTGAGGAAAACGGCTTGCAGGAAGCCCCCTGACTGAAGAAATGGCGAGGCTCCTTCATATAGCTTGCTTTTAGATCCTTTTGTGCCTCGAAAGTAGGCATAAAAGGTTCTGAAAAGCATCGAATAGTATTGAATACTGGAATATGGCACATGCTGGCAAGGAGCAGTGTATTTGCTCAGCTGAACTGCCTGGCCTTTTCCAATAGCCCCTCAGCTGTCTAAACCAATGTTAACCATCCAGTTAATTTACAACTGTTTACCATCACAAGTGTGGGATGGGTCATTTTGAAGCTGGACCGTTTTTTTTACAGTATGCCTCGGAACAGTTTGCTCTATTTGCTGACTGTTCTACATAAACCACATAATTGTTGGTTTTTGCAGAGATTTGGTATTCTGAAAATGCCTATAATCTACATGTGTTGCTTTCTGGCACCTCGTAGTGCAGACTTGGCGAGTCAAGTGAGATACTTAGGTTGTAGGAAGTAGGCCTTTATCTTCAATTGTAAATCGTGGGTTGATAAAAAAAAAAAAAGCGGAAAGCTGGTCACAGACAGGAAACAGGAAGTTAAGCTATAAACACCTGAAAGCTGAACATTCAAGTATGGATTGCACATTTGTTAAAGAACAATATGTTTTCCCTATGTGTTGAATTGCGTTAAAATATAAACAATACAGTTTGTCTTGATCCTTGTATTTTGCTTACATGTACTCGACTCTGCCTAATAAGTTGATGAAATATGTATATATTTATGTGTTTATATTATGTAATATTGCTTTTCCAACAGGGAGAGGGTGCCCGTGCAGTCCCTCTTGCTGGCCATGTTGGCTTTGACAGCATGCCCGATCAACTGGTCAACAAGTCTGTCAACCATGGCTTCTGCTTCAATATCCTCTGTGTTGGTGAGTGTTTCTTACATGCAAGCATCCCCACGCACGTCATTCGATGATAGTTTGCTTCAGTGTACAAAGACTGTTCACTGCATGAAGACCAGTTCACGGTTAGACACATTCCAGATTATGAAGTGCTCTGGTTTGAGGGGAGCGCCTCATTTCCTGACCTGCTTATTGGCCGACTTATTTAATGAGGTCTACAACATCAATGTCAGAATGTATTTCAATGTGTTCGTCTATATAATAAATTGTCATTGTTGCATATTTACTAAAAGTGATAAGATATAGATTGATTATGGAAGAAAAAAAACTATAATTTCCTAATATTGACAATTATAAGGCCTGAGAGCTTTTGACAATAATAATAATAATAATAATATTATTCTGCTAGCCATTTTGTCAAACTCAATCACAAGCGATTGAGTTTGATGGTGGAGTGTGTGCTCCGTGTTTTACTTCTTGGACTTGAATTAAATCAATGAAAGCTCTTCCAAACAAGGCTTCCTCGCCTTCTCAAGTCACAATGAAGGACTGCTCTTCTGTGACCTGACTCCTGAGACCATGGAGGAGACAAAAAGCTCCCCTGGCTTGACAGGAAGTACAAGTATTTCCAGGTTGACCCCTCCTAACAATGTGTACATTCCAAAAACGTCCTGTGTAAAGGATGATGTATTAGAAAAGTATTGGCAAAGTTATGATGGCTAATGTAATGACTGAGCTGGAGTATGTTTAGAACAGTGAGGGAGCTGGGTTAGTTTGTGAGTGCGTGAGTCAGCTGACTGCCTCCCACTGTAAAATGGAAGTCATCCCTTTGCATGAGAGTCTGTTCCTTGCTCATCTTGTCTCAATAGATCTTCTTTGTTAGACAGAAGCCCTTATCAGGTCAGTTGTACATCCTGCTTTTGGTCTACATGGTTCTCCACAGCAAAGTGCATTGCACGCCATGACACAGTTACAAAACAAGGTCAACAGATGACGGTTCCCGAAAGTTAGATGGTTATAGTGTACAGAATACATGGGATTTCTTGTGAAAATGTTCCATACTTCTTAAGACATATGGAGTCAGTCTGTTATAGTTTCTGCATGTATTTACAGAGTGAGGATATTGCCAATACATACAGCAGCATCTTAACCATAGCCCAATTTCTTGCCAAGTACTGTTTTAGAAGGTGCTAGAAATGCTCCTTGTCCGAAAAGTACTTGCTTTTCAAGAATGTATGCCGGTGACCACAGTATCCATTTAAAGCACCAAGGGTTTTCTTAGCACAACAATAAAAGGGCTAGAAAAAGCCCCAAAATACTGGACAGGGGTTTGTTGTCACTGCACACCAACCATTGGTATTCCCAAGGGGGGCAGCTTAGACGTCACTTATGTGACTACGAGTCAATTCAATTTCCTTTCAGTTAGTTTTTTTAGGGATATGTGGTGTCGTGTGAATCAGCTAACACCAGTTTGCTATCTTCTCTATCTATACAACGTATGGTAGGGGGAGGGGGTCGGGTATATGTCTCTGCAATAGACGTACACACATACTTTTTAGCGGCTTTTCACTGAGATAGAGTTGGGGTTGCTGTAGCTTTTGTTCAGGGTCCAACATTTGGCCTGGACTAGCAGTTGCCTCAGGAAATCACATTATGCTAGCTAGTGGCATAAACAAAGGGCAATATGGCGGATGAAACCTAATATCTATCATTATTGTCAGAAACTAAAGAGCACACACATTTGGGGATCAAACTGACAAGCCATGGCGTCATGGTTACACCACTAAGCCAACGGTGTTGGGTGTTTATGACCCAGCATTGTGAGTTTCTAAATTCAAGTCTATGGTGAATGCCAATCAACTGTTTACCCAAGACAGTTTTAATTGAATTAGTATTTATGGAAGGTACTATTCTCGTGGCTTTGTCTTGCTATCGCTTGTCTTGATTTTTCAGATTTTATAAATTTTCTGGAACATATGGAAGTCATTAAACGTGTTTCATTTTAGTGAGGCTAGGTAAAGTCATTATCTTGATTTAAACTGTTAACTTCAAGATGGATTGGATGAATACCTGGTATCTGCAGTAGGCCTATATGTTTAAAACATATATTGTTAACAGTGTTAAGGTGTATTACTGTGTTGAACCAACCTGGGATTTCAAGAATCTGACTTCAGAAACCAACAATGCCCAACCGCCTATCTGTGCTTTTAAAGGGGAGACCGGCCTTGGAAAGTCCACACTCATGGACACCTTGTTCAACACCAAGTTCGAAGGCGAGCCCACTCAGCACAACCAGCCAGGCGTTCAGCTCAAGTCCAACACCTACGAGCTCCAGGAGAGCAACGTACGCCTCAAGCTCACCGTCGTCAACACCGTGGGCTTTGGTGACCAGATCAACAAGGAAGACAGGTGAGGCAACCTTGTAGTCGTTGTAGGACATTTAACAAAAGCTGGGAGCAAAGTCATGGGAAAACCTTGCGTGAATTTGCCCTCGGGCAGAGTAATGTATACGTTTGATATCTGTGATACTTGCTATCTGCTAGAATTGCTGTAGTCGTTGTAGATTTGCTTTCACACACACTGAATATGGAGCTATTGGATTTAGCCCTGGGGACTGTAACCAAGCTAAGGTTGGCATAGCATTTCCCATCTGAGCTTTCCATTGCCCCAATCCACTAAGAGCAACCAATAGAAGATAGGCAAATTGCTGTTTAGAAATGAGCAAGAGCAAACATTAAAACCTAGCTGGAGGACTTGGGTCGGTGGTTCCTTGCATGGCAAGATGTGACGTTACATTGTCCAGCAGCAGTTGGCCATATAAAATGACATCAACATGTGTTGGTGTCATCTTTCAGCTCTTCCCATTGGTCAAATGCTGCACTGTGAGTTAACCATGTGTTTGAAAGACCTCTTGTTTGATCCCTGCTTGACTTTCAGGAATTCTAGTTATTTTTTGTCCATAGTAGCTGCTGGCACAGTTCCGGCCAGTGCAGTAGAAGCCCATGTCACTTTGTGTCATGGTTTTATTTGAGTCTGTCGAAGCGAATTCCCATACTAATTAATTAAAACCATTTTGGCTACCTCAAAAAAGGAATGACACGTAGCTTTAACTAAAATGGGCCAGATTTTCTGTGTCTATCAATATATTTGACCCACCTCTCCTTGTTGACAGTTACAAATCCATCGTGGAGTTCATCGATGCCCAGTTCGAGGCGTATCTGCAGGAAGAGCTGAAAATCAAACGCACCCTGCACAGCTACCATGACACGCGCATCCACGCTTGTCTGTACTTCATTGCACCCACCGGACACTCCCTCAAGTCGCTGGACTTGGTGACCATGAAGAAACTTGATAGCAAGGTAGGGTCATCGCAACTATTGGCCTCGAAATGTGTTTTTAACTCGGGTCGCTTATCGAGAATTGAGGTTGCTGCTCTAGTGTCTTTATCATCGAATCCTTGGGCAAAAAGTCTGCTAAATGTTCTTGCATGTCATCGTAACCTCATGGTTTTAAAACCATGAGGTCCAAATGCGCTTAACCCATTCAGTCAGTTCCATGTGAGGAGCATTTCAGAGCACGTATATATGATAAATAGATAGCAATTATGTCTTCCATCAAATGAGCATGAAAAATGAAGCCACCGCGAAGAGGCGTCATGACATGTGCGTATGCTACGTTCATGTGGTCATCTGCTCTCATCTCGTTACTGCATCGGGAGTAGGTCAGCTGTAAAATGCTGTTGCCTTGGTTACCGCTGCCTCATCTTCCTAAAGTTCCCATTTGCATCAACCCTTCTGGCTATGGAACAAAGCACTGCCTCACTGTTTGCCAGAGCAGCTGTAGCCACGGACAAATGGTAACTACACCGTCGCGGGCAGACGCACTGTGTGCAAACTTCGGCATGGCAACAGGGAAATGTATTGACAAGAGAAGAGACATTGCCCTTTAAATCTCCCTCAAGTGTCCCGGGGCTAAACATTACATTCCTACAGTTTATACAAGCACTGTCCTCAAGCCGAACAACGGTATTGTCCCAAAAATGGCACCCTGGATGGAAAACGTGATGGAGAGTGTGTGGGTGGCAACACACACTTTACTATTACTGTTGTGTGGGAGTGAAGAGTTTGCCCATCCAATAGTGGGTGGTTGGTTTTTTTATGTATTTTTCTTGCATCTCTGTGGTATCCATTTCTTCCACCAGAAAATGTAATCAAAACCTGTCCTCTTCTCTGCCACTTCCTCCGTTGCTCTC
This sequence comes from Bathygadus melanobranchus, assembly GCA_900302375.1. Taxonomy (NCBI): domain Eukaryota; kingdom Metazoa; phylum Chordata; class Actinopteri; order Gadiformes; family Macrouridae; genus Bathygadus; species Bathygadus melanobranchus. Next base: position 29,492 of record OMKP01005096.1, read on the forward strand.
GCTGCCTCTCCTTCTAATATCAACACAGATGGATATTAATTGTTGGATGATGGCTGTTGAAAAGCGTTGTATTCTGACCATCATGGCCATGTTTGGAGAGCTCTTAAAAGCACAAGATAAAGCGCTTGTGCACTCTGCACTGCGGATGCTATTTTTACTGCTCTGTTCGAGTGCTGCGTGGATGTCTGAAACACTCAGTGGCCTAATTACAACAAGAAAAGCAGAGATCCCTGAAGCAAGAAAGAGGAGCGGTATAAAAATATACATTTTTCCACTTTGCAGTTTTGGAAACACGACCACACTGTCCAACACAGCCACCTCAACACCGGCCGGCCGCTACGCTGGCCGTGTGTACATCGATTGTATGTGACTTGCTTATTTTAATGTAGTCAAATGTCATGCAAGCAAATGTTTTGTCCTCCTCTCTGGGACCTATGGCCCCATAAGGCTTGACGCTTCGTCTCCGGGGGTTAGCGTTGTTGCTACAGTTCCGTGCGTGTTCTCCCCCTTTGTTTACGTGGTCTCCCTTTGGGTGAGCCTCTTTGCCTCTGACTTCCTAAGACATGCGTGTAATATAATTAGGATGTGTAGCAGGATACTCCTGTGTAACAAGTGCGTGACGTTGCCTTAGGTAAATAAAGGAGTAAAGGCCCTATCCAAAGAAAGTCAGATGGCATTTTTCGAATGTCTTTTGTGAGGTATCTGCGTAAAACCGGAGGTTGGGCAGGACATAGAGTTACAGTTGACAATAGAGCAATGTATTTGGATGAAATACTTGAGTTCACACAGGCGTGTGTCATAACTACCTAATACAGCCATACACAAGAAGTAAGCACAAATAAATGTGCGGGCACAAATGTATGAAAAATACATGTAATAATTGTATTTTTGGTCTTTATTGTGGTATTGAAGTAATGCAACTATAAGCAACCCACTTATCGTCACTTTAAGTCATACAGTCCAGTTGTAACGGCATGGTTGATTGGCAGTGCTAAAGTGTACACTCCCTGCTGCATGACTGCACAACACAGATGGGGCCTCCAGTAAGGTGGCAGAGAAAAAAGTATATATATATATGTATATTTTATACATTTGTTTAGTCATCCTTTTCAGTGTTTGCCAATCAGCTATCCATGGATACCCAGAGATGTGATGTTTCTTTGACTAGAAGTGAAGGTGTTCTTCAAGAGTTGTAATTTCTGCTATATGTATGACGATAACTGTGCTTTGAAACTGCTTCTGCTTCATAGTCATTTGTTAGAAGTGCTTTGTCTAAATTTAGACTAGCCGCAGACCTGATCCCACCAAGCGGTTTCACATTTAACGGTGTACTTCAAACCGTTGCTTCAGCGTCTCTCGTATTTTACTTCATGAAACAGGTCAACATTATTCCAGTCATTGCCAAATCCGATGCCATTTCCAAGAGCGAGCTGACCAAGTTCAAGATCAAAATCACCAGCGAGCTCGTCAGCAACGGCGTCCAGATCTACCAGTTCCCCACGGATGACGAGACCGTGGCCGAGATCAACTCCACCATGAACGTAAGTCATAAAACCTCATAGCGCGCGGAGGGTTTGTGGCCGCGGTGAGCGCCATGTGATCGCGAGGCAGCACAAGCACCAGCTGTGTCCACTCCGCTTGTCAGGAAGCCACTGTGGAAGGGTGTGTGTGTTCTTCAGAGCGGTACAATTGCCTGGCTCCTCCTGACGGCAGGAAGCCCACGCTGTGGGAAAGGCCCCGAATGGCCACTGACACATGACCCACTGACGACACCACCCATCAAGTCATGGGAGTTAAATGCTTTTCGCTTGTCTTCTTACTGCTGTGTGTGTGTGTGTGTGTGTGTGTGTGTGTGTGTGTGTGTGTGTGTGTGTGTGTGTGTGTGTGTGTGTGTGTGTGTGTGTGTGTGTGTGTGTGTGTGTGTGTGTGTGTGTGTGTGTGTGTGTGTGTGTGTCTCTACAGCAGCCGGCAGCCAATAAGACAACACTGGTGTTATCGATTGTGTTTTTAAATAGTGCAGCGTCAACTGTAAAGTTGTTGTTGTTTGGGTGAGCACTTCTCAAAAAGCCTGCGTTTACATTTAGCAACATTACTTTTACATTTAGCAACCATATCATTGATGTTATTCAACGACAGTCAATATTGGAGAGCATCAATTCATCACTTGTTTAATCTGACGTCTACAAAAACAACTGGGTCTACTGAGAATGGCTCATTATCATGTTCTCCTCACATAGGCCTCATCTTTACCTTATTTACAACGCAAGGATCTGTCAATATGCAAATGAGAAACTAACTCATGCACTTGTGCACACACACACACACACACACACACACACACACATACACACACACACACACACACATACATACACACATACACACACCGCCTGGAGTATGTGTGTGTGTGTGTGTGGTTGACTTTCACAGGGTCATCTTCCTTTAAAGAGATGAGAAGTTTTGGAGGGAAAAAGTATTTCTGTTAAAACAGAGAAGCAGGACACAACCGTAACCGACGGCAACCATCATCAATCAGTGTTTGAAGACATCCCTCCTGGCAAAGACAACAGAGAGAGGGAGAGAGACAGAGAGACACAGAGAGAGAGACAGAGAGAGAGACAGAGAGAGAGAGAGAGAGAGTCAGAGAGAGAGAGAGAGAAGAATGAAGTCCTCACAGTCCTCTAGTGTCGTAAAACGTGAAGCTCCTGGCAACCACCCTGGCTTATACTTCCACCAGATCACGCCAAGGAAGCACAGCTGGATACGAAGAAATCACGTTGTGAGAACATGTTTGGAGAACATCTCCTGGAAGAGGGTTCTCGGCCG
>OMKP01005106.1:3079-13780 GCA_900302375.1 Bathygadus melanobranchus
ACCCTTTCACAAAGCTTTTTCTCTCACCTTCTTGACATTTCACCAGTTAACCGGATCATGTGAGGTCACTTCTCTACTCTTGGAGATATAGATTTAGCTTCATCATCGCTGATGACATTGCCGCCTACCTCTGACCTTGTGGATGTGCAGGAAATGACAGCATTGGTGTTATGAATGCACTGTGCCTTTGGACCTGCTATGGTATGTTTTAGCTAGCTCTTGTCACATGTGCACACACACACACACACACCTGCATTGGGTTAAAATGAAGATAAGGCTGTTACAGATGGTGAATTAAGGAAAGTACTGCACACACAATTTGTGGAATTTGCCAAAAACGTAAGGGTGGATAGGAGTGGGTTACGAGATAAAAAACATTTTAAAAAAAATGAAAATGAAAAAAAAGATTACTTCATTATGATAAATGTGAGCTGGTGCTTGGTTTAGCTTAACAAGGTACTAAGCTTCCTGTCAACCCTCTTTAAGGCATACATTAGAATCCATGAGAGGAAGGGAGTAAATATATACTGTAAACACACTAGGCGATTCCCCACCAGGGGTATACAAGCCCCTCGGGGTATGTTGTGGTTCCCAGGGGCAAAACACAGGAAGATAGCATTGCAAAAATAGAATACACAAATATGACAACATTCGGGGGATTTTCTTGTGGGAAACAGTTATACAACTCTAAAACTATGTTAATGAGTGCTGAAAATGAAATTATTTTTAACAATGTATTTTTGTTATATATTTTGTCATATATATATATATATAAGGTAAATGGATTGCATTTATATATATATTCACATTCACCCATTCATACATTGATGGCGGCAACAGCCAGCTCATTGGGAGCAGGTGTCTTGCTCAGGGACAACTCGACACTTAGCTAGGGGGAGCCGGGGATCAAACCAGCAACCTTCCGGTTGCCATACAACCGCTCTAACTCCTGAGCTACTAACATGTACAGTATATATATATCAAATGTTTTACATGTGTCGTGTTCACATATTAGACAGACAGACTTGAAAAAGGGGTACAGTTGTTAATAAAAAAGGTTGGGAACTGGGTAACACTTGTCATTATCACACAGCATATTTCTGGTGGTTCCTACGCCTCCTTCCTCCTTCCTCCTTCCTCCTTCCTCCTCCCTGTCATCCTCCACCAGATTCCTCCCCACTGATTTACTACTTGTTACCAACTGTCTCCATCGACCTTGTCTAATTCTCTCCCAATTACAATCTAAACGAACCAAAGAACTGCTTAACTTCCTTTGCCTCATCCCATTGTTTCATTTGAAATGGTAATGAACCCTGATTAGACCTTCGCAATGGCTCATAAATTAAACACTCAAGGCCAAATTAATCCCCGCTCCCCGGGACTCTTGAATCGGCAATATTCAATTTTGGGCGGGGACTTAACAGACAAAATAACAAAGTGTGTAAAAAGGAGCCCTTAATGACATTGTGTTGCGTTTGATTTCTTGCTTGTGACAACTTGACCTTTGCCGGAGCTGTCGCACGGCGGTTGCTAGGTGGTAAATTGTCATTTATTTATGACCTTTTTTTACGTCAACTAAGAACTGCCACATGCCGTGGTTTCAGTGGCGATGCAATTGTCTAAGGTAACATTCCCGTTTCTATAAGGCAAAAAAAAACTGGGCCATTTTGATTAATGCTGTTGTCCCAGAGAGAGGAGCGTAGACATCACGATAAAACGGATCGCAAAGAGTAGGGGGAGGTGGATGAAATGGTTGAGAGAGGCTAAGGTAACAGTAGAGAGAGAGTCCGTGACAGAGAGTGATAGGGAGAAGACTGAGGGGAGGAAAAGGATAGACACTGCTTTAAACACAGCAGACATAAAAAAACGACAACAGAATAGAAGAGTGGAGAAGACGACAACCGGCCATAACAGAAGAAATAAACCTCACTGATGTTCATCCAGAGGAAGGACGACGAGATGAACGGCAGTTGTGTTGTTGTTGTTTTAGACAGTCAGTCAGTGTGTCCATGTGGTGGAGAATCAATCAATCGCTTCTTTTGTAAGGATGCTAACCCATGTTTGACTGACCATTGACACAGACAGAAGTGTAGCCCACTCGGAGACTGAGGGTCCGTAGCACCCGGCAAGAGCTAATTATAGAATCCCACACAGTAGCGGCGGGCAACAAATCAAACACACCCTCAGACAGGGTTGTGGTGCATGAAACCGTAGCAAGGTATGAACTCACACATATCACAGAACCGGCCATTTTACACATGATCCAAATTACATTTGTTAGCACTTCATCAGACAATAACAAGTTACATGTTGGGGTGTATATTTTGATGCACAGTTACACACACATACACACACACGTGCCAACACATGCATGTACATTAACACACATGAATACATACAAGCCATACCATGTACATCCATTGATGAATTCCAAATATACGTCCATCTAAAGATGCACAATATTGGCAAATCACCATTTATAAAAGCATCAAAGTTGTATTAATGTCAAATGTGTCTGCTACCAAACAACACAGCAGCTGTGTTCCCCTTAAAAGCACAAACAGACAGGAAAGGTGACCCCCAACTGATGATTAAATCATTACCCTGTTCATCACGCCTGACTCGCACCAAAATCTGAATCCTGCCAAAATCTGACTCAGACCACTGAGAAAGGAATCACGGAGCAAGCCTGAGAGAATGCAAAGAACAGCGACAGCATGATGGAAGCATGATGGTCAAACCATGAGGCTGCCTCTGTTGACTATAGAGTCTGTTCATTATGGCTCCAGTGTCATGTTGCACACCAAAGGATACCTTCCTTTCATGAAATAGGATTATGTAAATTGGTATCAGTGCTGTTGGCTTTTTGACACAGATTTTTATGGCCCAAATTTGTCTCACATGAAAGCACCAAAAACATAATGGACAATATAATCATTCCACACACATGTTGTATGTCTGAGGCATACATGGTGAACTGGACTGGTCACAAACCTGTCTTATACAGACTACATTTCATCTATTTCTGCAATTGTTTTCTTAAGAAATAATTGTTTAAACTATGACAAATGATAAAAGATGAGAGTCTCTTCATGGCACTCCAGAACCTTACACATGTACATAACTGATCATGTAATAAAGTAGGGGAGGACAGATCCCAGCTTTATTTACTTGATAACCTACTTATCAAGTACATAAAGCAGGGGTCGACACATCCCCTTGGCCATGTTAGCGTGTGTGTGTGTGTGTGTGTGTGTGAGAGACGTCTGTGTGTTTTTCTCTCCCAATAGAAATAGATAGAAATAGATAATAGAAAATACGGCCTTGAGACACACAAAAGATGCACTACACCCACCCAAGTGTTTACATTATGATTCTTCCATGCAAAGGTCATTATAGTTCCAATGGAAACAATACTCACAAGATAATGCTATCATTGGACATGAGGCCACAGTTTCTCTGTGCAGACACTGTGGTTAAGTGGCTAATGGAGCTGTTTATGTGTGCTCATGGTCTGTCATCGCTGCAGCGTAACCTCCTCTCTAGTTACTCCTATGTTAGCAGAGTGGCCTCTGAGGTGAATCAGAGAGTGTGTAGGCTCCCTGCAGTGTGTCAGGTGATGCTTTAAATATGAACAGAACACAGAGCAATGTGCATGCATGGCTGAAAAGAAGTTCTTACGCACAGCCATTCATCCATCCATTCATATATTTATAAGAAACAATAGTATTCCACTGGTTAATATTAGAGTGGAATATGGTGGTTCTTTTAATAGCAAGTGAAAAAAAAAAAGTCATGGTACCCTAATGGATGAGGTAATGAAGTGTACACTACTGCATTATCATGTTGGCCATGCTCAATCATAGGATCCGACTCAACACACCAAGGACAACAATATGGAATCAATGGAAAAAATACATCCCCACCGTCATCTGTTCTCCAAAGCTATAAAGTAGCTTCAGACCATGAATTAAATGGCAATGATGTATGGGGCCTCTGGACTACTGGGCTGGAGTCCAGTCCAAATAGCCATTCCTGTGACATTAGTCAAGTTAACTCCTAGAGTATTCAGTAACGGACAGTTTTCAGTCTTTTCAGTCGGTTAGTCACAAAAATGTGCAAAGCATACAACTTTATGTCGTAGAAGCACTATTCTAAATATTTTGAGGGCTGATTATGGAGGATTGATTATGTATGCAAACGTATGTATGCAGACTGTGTATGAGGGTGAAGAACAATTACTTGATTGGGTGCAAAAGTATGAATTGTTATCGCAAAACACACTTTAAAACCGTCTATTATTATGGTGCGGTTATTATGTGGTCAAGTGTGTATGTGTTGTTGTCATGACACCAGCGGGTACATATACATATAAAAGGAAATGTGGTATAATGAGCCATCTGTAGACCAAATAATTGGTCTACATTTGAACAAACAGATCCATCCTACTTATAAATACATCTGTCAAATACCCAAGAGCCTTCACTTTCACTTCATCAAAAGGTCTACCTCTATTCAAATTCATCCAGACAATCAATGAGATGCAAGCCATACAATCTCAATGAGGAATATTTAGTGGAAAAAGAAAACAAGCCAACAGCAACATATAGAAACGTTTCTTGTACTCACATGGCTTGATGGTGCCGTCCGATGTTCCTCTCTCCTGTAAGACAAGAGGAGAGGGAGAGAGGTTTATTACAGACAGCCATGACTTAGACTTATGACTCTCAGCCAGCACAGAGACGAAGCACTAGCTGATGCACCTGAACCCTCTGGACCCACTAGGTTCAGGAAGATCGAGGAAGGAGAGAGAGAGAGAGAGAGAGAGAGAGAGAGAGAGAGAGAGAGAGAGAGAGAGAGAGAGAGAGAGAGAGAGGGAGATATGGAAAGAGTGCGTTCAACTCTTGGTCTTATTTCATGCCGAGATGGCAGGTGTCATTGCGAAGAGACAGCTGGTTTGTAAGAACACGTAAATAAAGGCTAGATGAGATGTCATGTCACACATGAACAGACCTAAGGATGTGATTTATTCCCATGTAGCTTTGATCCAAAGCGAGGTTGGACAATTAAAGCATTGCATCTATATTGAAGTTATTTAGTTATAGGTGGGATGTCAATGCTTATAATTCAGTGCTAGTTCAACAACAAGAGTGCATCCTCCTTCATTCTGTAACAGGATTGAATCTATTTAGGTTTGTATTTATTTTCAGTTAGAGCCATTCAGGGTCACGCAGGGACTGTAGGTCTCTTTGTGACCCATGCTTGCATACATGTTCACACACACACATATGCACACACACACACACTCACATGCATATACACACATACACACAAAACACACGCACACACACACACACACACAAAAAACACACACGCACGCACACTCACACACACACACATATATACACACCCACACATACACACAAACAGTTCTATGTGGAATTCTGTATTGTTCCTTCTGTTGTGTGAGACTGTGTGTGTGGTGATCTGAGCCCACAGACAGTGCAGGTGAGTGAGTATGAACACAGTATGAAAGGTAGGGGCGGCTCCCCATGTCCTCCATCCTCGAGCGAAATGCCCAATACCACTACCTGCTCCTTAATGACATGTATCCAAAATTCAATGTAAGTCACTTTGGATGAAATGAGACTTGGAGAAGGACAGGTCTCGTTGGGCGTTAGGTTTCAAACTGGGAACCACAAAGTAAAGAAAACAAATGAATGGCTCATCCGCCATCTTTTTTAAGCGGGAAGCAACTAGAGCACCCGGTGGGGAATAATGCAGAGTCATTGGTTTACTTCTGCGTTTACTACAAAATCCATCAGACTGCACTATTTTTATAACCACATAGTAGTTTATTTTTAAAGTATCATCGTAGACAGTGTCCTCGACTTTAACACATTTTCAAAGCCAGTTGTTGCCAATGGTTTCCCAACAGTGATTTAATGCTGAATTGTAAACGAACAAGAACTGCATTGGGTTTTTGCTTACATTATAGCTAATCTAGTGTATGTGTGTGTGTGTGTGTGTGTACGTATGTGTGCCTGCGTGTGCGCATGTGTGCGTGTGTGTGTGTGCGTTTGTTTGTGTGTGTGTGTGTGTGTGTAGGGGAGGGGAGACAAACTGGCCAAGTAAAGTATCTCAAACAAATTACACTACAAAAAATGGTTTATTGTACAATTACAATAGACAACAATTACAGTAAACAGTGGTCTGTCTAAGTGTGTTCATATGACTGGAGTATATAGTTGTTCTGTTCTGGTTTAACATAACATTTCAGACAAGAAAATAAAGATATGATCATGTATTTAATGTATTGTTATTGTGTTATTGTATTGTAATGTATTGTATTATACATATCATGACGATTTAAGGTTATATGAAACAAATATTGTGCCGTACCCACCAAAATATAAATATAAAACATAAAGATTGATAAGAACATCGGGGTGTCCTCTAAAAGCATCCAATTACATTCTTGCTGTACATCCCCCCATATCCTGTTATGAATACATCTTATTATGGCCCTTTAAAATACATTATAAAAACATAATAGTCCTTTAAATCTAAACTAAACACTATAGCACTATTGTGGTGGACAACAAATAAAAAGTTAATATGACAGTATATATAAATATCATTTAATGATGTGTCAAACATATGGCCAATTAATCAAAAAAGAAAAGGAACTCCAACTGCTCCTCCTCACCAAGCGTCCGAGATGATGATGATGACTCTGCAATGCTTTAAAAGTCCATTCATCCACATGTGGGAACTACAAAAGTAAAGGTGCAAACATAATAATCCAAACGGAGTAATAAAATAACAAAAGAAAAGTCACATTTCAGAAGAACTGCAACTTTGAAGCATTAATGAAGTAGTAGCAATAGTTGAAACGATTCTAAAGTGTTGTTCCGACATCAGTAAGCAATTCATAATCAGTTATAATCGATTAATAAGATAATCAGATAATGGTTTAAGATCATTTCTAAATTGTAAGTTGATGATTTGCAATGTGTTAATAATTCTTTGTAAACACTTAATCATTCTGCAGTTCATGATTAGGTCAGGTAGTTAGCATTATTGAAGATGCTATTGTGTGAGCTCTTCTAAAGAGAGAACTTTAGCGGTCCTCACTTTAGATGAACTCACACAACTAATTATTTCTAACTACCTAAACAATCATGCAGCATTATTAAGTGTTTTTATTAACACATTTTATTAAGGCATTATTGACGCATTGTAAATAGTTTGTAAATTATTTATAAGTGAGTATGTATGTAATATGGGTGTGGCCAAATTAACCTATGATTACCTCCACCTACTTTAAATTATAATCTTTCCCCAACACAATACAAGCCCATTATACACAAATGAAAACAAAACCAACCAAAAAATAATGTGTGTACAACACAAGAAACCAACCAAATGTATCCACAGAAGAGAAATCACACAGAAAGTCGAGAAATGGAAAGGGATGGACAGAGAAGAGAATAGATATTGTGCCAACATGATGGCACCATATCGCACCACACAAGCAGCAGCAGTGACGGGACAGAGGAGAATAACAACGACAGCAGCAAAGTGTCCAGGGTGCACTGAACGCTTTGATTCACCATGTGTCTAGAAAAGTAAAGCAGAGGTTCAAATAACAGAATGACAACAAGCAAACAAACGTGCCAAAAAGAAAACAGTGTAAACAGACAAAGTATGGAGCGTTGGATCCATGTACGTTACGCACGTCCATCTGTTCATCTGTGTGAAAACGCGTGCATTTGGCTTAGCATATGGTTTCATGAATATTTGTACATGGTCATTTATTGTTCATGTTGTGATATCAGACCAAGGTGTTTGAGCTTGTGTGTGTGTTTGTGCGTACGCATGTGTGCGTGCATGTGTGTGCGTGTTTGTACAAGTGTGTAGTTATGCTGTATGTAAAAAAAGAACTCTGTTTGTTAGCCCCTGAACACCTGTTCTAGTTTCCCCAGGTGCGTGTACCCGGGAACGTGACCACCAGGCAAAGTCAACTTGGTCCGTGTATAAATGTGCACTCTCTCATGCGACGCGGAACCCTGCTCGCGTTTTGATGAAGAAACAAAGGCGGTTATTAGACACAGTGGTACTGCAGCGTTCTGCCTTAAAAACATATCTTGTTCTCTGAGAACTGTGAGGGTTGCAATAAAGAAAAAGTAGCTGTTGGTCTCTCTCTCTCTCTCTCTCTCTCTCTCTCTCTCTCCAATATAGAGTGTATCACTGTCACGCTACATCATCCCAAGACCCAACACTTTTTATTTTAATCAATTGATTAACAATCCAAACAAGCAAGTGAAAAAGGACCATTTAACTATGGCCACTTTACTAAAAACTATTCAGTTAATCCAACACAATAATAATAGTAATTATTCATCAGAGACGTCAATTGTGAATGTGTACAACAGTTAGCATGGTTAGCAGTTGCTGACCATACTCTCACAGGAAGCTTTTGTTTAATACAAACTGACATCCTATGAATTATGTAACGCTCATTTTACACACGTGACACACGCTGCTGGCAGAGAGAGCTTGGCTGACGTGATCACCTGACATGGCTTCTGGGGTGACACATCTCTGTTGTGGATGTAGGGGGAGAGGGTATGTTGACACACATAATGTTCCAATGTGATTTTGTTTCTGTTTATTGATGGTTTTTGGATCAGGTTGTACATTGTCGTGCTGTTGCTGTTGTGTGTCGCTCAAGGACAACGCTGTAACTAATGGGAGCAGTTGAACCAGGGGACTATGGTCGTTTGCATAAGCGTTTAGCTTCCAACACGCTTGCTTATTAATCAAAGGCAGAACAACGGTTTTAAGCGCACATATTTACAATATGGGGTTATTCTTTTCCCTAAACTATATGCAGTAACAATGCTTAAGTGCCTGATATACCTTATTCTTCTCTCTCTCTCTCTCTCTATATATATATATATATATATATATATATATATGATGTGTGCAGAATGTATCTGTGTTAACGTTGGATGCCACTAACAGTTCCAACATCACCAGATAACAGATCTTTGATCTGTTGTGTCTGTCAAACACGACACCGATGGCATATCGACACCCACAGAAGGAATCCACCAGCACTCCCGCCTTACAAAGCGAGGAGCGCTTTCCCTTTACGATTGTCGTTTGAACAGCAGGACAATTGGAACCCTGCTGCGCCTCTAACAGTCCGCCTGAGCAGACTCCACCCACCTCCAAACACCTCTCACAACCCCTCCATTCCTACACCCCTTCCCTGCTAGCTTGCTGCTGCGTTGGCATTCTTGATGCACACACATATGTATGTACGTACCCCCTCCCCCTCTTGCTCTGTCTCTCTCTCTCTCACTCTGTCTCTATTTTCTTTCTTTGTCCCTGAATTCCATTTATGCAGTTAAACAGTCCCTGACTGGTGATCTGACAGCTCCGCTAGGGCAGTTTGGGTGTAGAGCCAGTGGCTTCCCTCTCTCTCAGCCTGATAAGGATGAGGGCTGTATACTGTAGACACATTTACCCATGGTCACATGGAGTGCATGCGTGTGTGTGTGTGTGTGTGTGTGTGTGTTGGGCAGGGTGGTCTGTTGTTATTGCATCCTTTGCAATGACAATAACCAAGATAATTTGCGTGTGTGTGTGTGTGTGTGTGTGTCTGTTTGCGTGCATGTGTGTTATTTTCACATTCATGTATTCAACACATTACCTCAACAATAGTTCATCTATTTGTATTTCAAGACAGACCAACCTTGTAGAAATGTAATGAAGAATGTTTACTGGGTGCGTTAAACCAAGGCAAATAATAAAGCAATGCATTGTGGTTTCAGGACAATAGGGACAGAAGCCAGCAGAACGCAGGCGTTACAAGCTGTTCTTCATCTGACACAGAGGGTCCTGTGCCAGTAAGGTCAGTGCAGTGACAGCCAGGGCGTCTGGAAGGAGGGCTGGACTGAAGAGGGTGGTCACACAGGGGCCCCAGCCGGTGGCCCCAGGGGCCAGGAAGGGTTCTTCTTCCTGCCTTCAGTAATTATTTATGTTATATTATGTCCATACAGGAAATCATATTCTTTATCAGTAATAAAAAAGAAACGTATGGGTATAAGGTATGCACCCGAATGCAAAAGGAAGACATAATATGTGGACCACTGTGGTTAGCAAATAGTGGTTTCTCATTAACTCAGCACTTGGTACACAAGGGAGCCACGTATTAATGTCCTTATCATATGGCAGTATGTCCGGTATGTAAGGCCATGATAAGCACATTATAGCACAGCAGGGCAAGTGAGGAGGATCTGCTATTGCAAACAGCCTCTGAACATTATCCGGAAACATTTAATTTAATTGCTTGCCATTGGTTGAATATAATTGGGTTAGTGCATGCAGTCGAGTTGAATATAATTTGGTTAGTGCAATCCAGAGGTAAGTTGAAGAAACATTTAATTTGCATTATTTGTTTTCATTGGAGGTTTATTACTGCAGTACTTTGCAGTGCATATTAAAAAATGCTCATATATGAATGATATATATGGACATGATGTTTATCACTGCATTGTATGTACTGCCTAAACTGCAAAGACACCAACATATTCCTGCCATAGATTGTAGTTTTCTGTTTTCTAGACAAGACCATCTCCACCATCACCACCATCACCGTGGTGATTATGGTGGAGGTGTCACGTATCG
>OMKP01005203.1:3364-16245 GCA_900302375.1 Bathygadus melanobranchus
ATTTTACTATTTTCCAATGTCGCTTGGAATGATTGAAATGACCTGAGTATATTTACGCGTTTGTCCCCATGAAAAACACGATGACAGTTTGTTCACGCAGTGAAACAAACTTTTAAATCCACAGGAGTGTGGCCATTTTTTATTTTTATTTTTTACATTTTTTACTCATACATCTATCTCTGGGCAACATGTGGAAATAGCAGAGGACCAATCACGAGAGAGAGAGAAAGAGAGAGAGATGAAGAGGGACAAAAGGAAAGAGGTGTAGGAAGTAGAAGTTACACTTTTGTAATCCATTTTGGCAAACCAAAAACAGAAATGGAAGTCGTGGGAGAAGAATATCTCACAGCGGTGCTTCTCAACTGGCGGGTCGCAGGGCATATTCCAAACCTCAAATCTTTAGAAAGAAGCACATGAATTAACTAATGTTTCAATGTTAATTCATGTTTCCACGGCTTACTATTTCATTGAGTTTAGCCCCAATTGTTGCAGCTTTTTCCTCGCTCCCTGTTTACAACGGCACACGAAGGCATTGTTGATGGCTGCAATATCGGTAAATACATTTTGCACTTTCGGGTCGTGACTTAATGACCGGTGACACATGTGGGTCCTGAAGCTAGACCAGCTGAGAACCACTGTGCCAGACTCTATGTTGACCGCCCCCTCAGTGACAATCCTCCCACGCCGGCCCTAAGCCTTCTTAATATGGCCTAATGGTGCTTGCAGACCCACACTCATCTTTTATATCTTCCCTTTCGCTTCGTTCTCATGCACTCAGACTGCCTGCACAATTAGAAAGCACGGCACGCCGGAGAGGAGAGCAGAGAGAGCCGAGGCGAGTAGGACTTAACCCAATTACAGAACTGTCCTCATTGCATAATGGCAATCTCTTCAATTAGAAATAGCCTTTAGCTTAACTCTGTCACATATCATTTTACATTCATGGCAGGGAAAAAAAACACTGGCCATCGCTCACAGAGGGCCGGGTGTGAAGGATGGATGGAGGGAGCGAGTGTGCGGGGGTTCTTCACTTAAGATGGCTGCCGACGATTTAAGAGGCACACTTTGTGCCTCTGCAAGCACACACAATAACTGTATTATCCTGCCTTATTGTCAGGAGCCAACATCAGTGTAAGGAATAGACTCTTTTCACAGATCGTCAATAGCAGGGTAACGTTACTTACTGTTCCTGTCATTTTAACATTAGGTGGGTTTTATTTATGTCTGTCGCAGCACCAGCATGGTCAATGTATATTTACTTGACTAGCTGTGTCTGTACTGGTGCACTGCCATACCTAAATCGAACAAACCCATAATTCATGGAGCTACACCTCTGTTTTTCTACTGTGAAAAGGGTTTATCCAGTGCATTTACTTTATTCAATACCTTTATTTATCACTACATTGTGTCTAGAGCAAGGACAGTGTTGTCATTGTTCATGTTTTCACTTTTCTATACATTTATTTATATCTGATGCCGTGAGTGCATAATGCGTTGCCTCCCTTATTTCACACGCACACAAAGCACTTTTTTGTGCACACAAATTATTGGTCTGGAAAGGAGCCTGGTTTAAACTAAAGGTGTCCCTGAGCAAGAACTAAATTATCCCGACGAGCTGGCTGTTGAATTGCATGGTTGACACCCCCGTCGGTGCATGAATGGGTGTATGAATGGGTGAACGTGAGGCAATGCAAAGCGCTTTGGATAAAACCGCTATATGAATGCAATCCATTTACCATTGACCGTAGTCTCATACAGAGGTAGGCACAGTCAGCCAGAACAGATATTCTCACAGAGCATTTCAGTCACCAATGTCTGATGGATGGCTGTGGCATTTGTAACAAATGACACTCAAAGTGTGTGCCTACAGCACCTTTAAGTAGGCTGAGAGAAGGTCATGAGTTTTAACACGTATCCTGTCGACCGAAATGCAATTTCCGTTCTTTCACTTCCTATGAGCTGTGTACGTCCGGTAACAGTCCCCGGACTAAAAATCATGACAACAAAGACGTGGAGAATAAGTCTAGAGTTTTTTGACGAAGTAATATCCAAAACACGTACCGGAAACAGATATTCCTCTGTCGGAAGTCCCTTTCTCTCTCGCGCCGCTAAACCCATGTCACCGAAACGGATATCAGGTGCTAAAATAAATAAATCCAAAATATACCATTCCCTGCAAATCTCGACCAAAAAATATGGAACAAAGAAAATATCTACAAATTTCTAAAACAACCACCACCACCTAGGTTGAGTCCCCTGCCTCTTCCACATCCTCGCTGGCTGGCCTCACAGGAAAACTGTGGATGTGGAGTAGTCGAGAGAGAGAGAGAGAGAGAGAGAGAGAGAGAGAACCATTTGTAAGGAGTACTGTGTATGGAGACACATTTTATTTAACTCAACCCAGGCCTGGCGCCACAAGGGGTCTTAGTTGTTTTTGCCGCCTGTTTAAGCTTTAGATATCGATAGGAAAATAACAAAAACAACAGAATGATTGGCTGAGATACTTCACTTGCTATTGTTTTAAAGGTGCTATATGTAACAAATATGCTGTACTAAATCATAAAATGAACATGCTTGGAAGTCAATACTGTCAATACTGGATTCTCTTATTAATTATGCTACATCTACTTTTTCTTTGACATTTCCGTGCCAGTTCCTGAGGTCTGCTTTTGTTTTGGTCTGTTGTTCTCTGAGTACCCCGGGTTGCCAGATATAAAACAAATTGGCACACAGTGTGCTGCAACTATGGAATCAAGCAAACAAACTGGATCAACTGAGATGGTAATAGATTTTTCTCAAACTAAAATGTATATATATATGTATATATTTACTAGCTAAGCATACCACTAATGTCAGGTTATATCTGTGTGACTGTGTGCATCTAGAAAACATTGACTGATTGATTGAGTTATAAAACAATCCATATGAGCGAGTTTATAATTTGCAAACAATACATACATTGCAAAAGAATACATTAGCTGATCAACTTACAATGCAGGACTCATCGTCGCTTGTGTTGTCACAATTAAATACTTGCACTCGTCTCATAATGTTGCGCTCGGCTCGTCTTCCACTCGTGTTCATTCAATATCCTCAACCTGGCAACACGTGTGATCTTCGAGTCTGGGGAGGAGGGGTAGGCGGAAACAACTCTCTCCAATATTGTGAATTTGGACTGCAGTACCCATTTGTATTGAATGATATCACCCAGATCTCACCCGGAGCTAGCTGAGACCAAGCTAGCACCACCAACTGCAGACAAAATGGAGGCAAAAAGGTGCGCAATTTCCGATCTCTTACTTGTTGCTTGTTATGAGATGTACATCAGTTAACAGTCCCCAGACCCATAACAAGAAGGGGAGAAGAACCACAACAAGTATATGGAGTTTTTTATTCATTCGACAAAGCAATATTTGAAACGTAACGGAAATGCATATCCCTCCCTCGGAAGTCCCTCTCAATCACGAGCCACAGATTTCAATTTGAAGCACCTTTTTCCAGAAGTTCTGTCGTGAGATGATGGGCATTCCGGCTCTTTTCAGTGAGCCAAATCATTTGGCTCTGCTCACTAATGAGAGCTCCCAAATTACTTGTTTATGACGTTGCTTATTCATGTTTCCCGATACAAAATGTGTTAGCCATTTAACGTGATGATATAGTTGAATAGTTAAGTTTGTAGAAGAGTTATGGATGTGGAATTTAGCTAATATTTCTAAATCGGATTTTGTGAAAAGCAAATGTTTACCCAGCCACTAACTTTCTTGCACTTTACTGCTATATAATATAAATATACATGAAAACAGAAAAGATAGAATGCCCTGTATTAACACACACGCAGCAAAATATTGTGGCAAGCTTGGCCTTCGGAAAAGAATGATGGCTGAGAGATTTCAATTTAGACAATCCTGTGCACAACACCACACGACTCTTGGAATTGTTAGTTTACTCAACACTGTTCACAATCACCAAACACAGAAAGCACTCCTGAACATAATTGTCTTTGTCACGGTTGTATTCCATCCATCAGTCAGGTTACAATGGTCAGTGTCACACAAACATAAAACTTAAAAAGGATTATGGGGACGTTATAAATCAATAACATCCCCATAATCCTTTGCGCTAACAAGACACAGCAGCGACCGAGTTACCTCGGCTAATAGGATAACAACAGCGCCCCCACTAGTCTGAGCGACCAAATAACCTTGGCTGCTACAATATGTATATGTTGTCATGTGGCGAAAGATAATAAAAGAGAAAGCCTACGCACCATTCTGCCAGGAAAGGCATTTGTTTCCACTGATTCACTCAGATGAAGACGGGAGCTTGTGCATCCCCGTCTCCTGGATCAACAGATATGAATGAAAGTTCAGCAATGCATACTATGCAACTGACATGTACACATTTTTTAACCTTACCACTTGCGGCCCATTCCTCTGTGACAGCCTCTCTGCCTCTTCAATTGTCCATTTAGATAAATGTAGAACTGGCCATGTGCAAACACATAATGACTCATCAAACATGAATATGGAATATACCGTCATACATCTTGTGGAGAAGACCTGGGGCCATATGCATAGAACTCAGCGTAGGCGCAAGTTAATGCTCAGCGAGAAAGTTGGAAATGTGTGTACGCAGAGATCTTCAAACAGTGCGTAGCACAACACTACAGGGTTTTCCGTTCATGCCTACCGATTGTGCTGAGATTGTGCACACTTGAACAAGCTACCCGTCAACTCCCATAATCAGGGTTTTCCTGCATTGAAAGGTAAATGGTAAATGGATTATAGCGCTTTTATCCAAAGCGCTTTACATTGCCTCACATTCACCCATTCATACACCGACGGCGGTGTCAACAACCAGCTCGTCAGGAGCAGTTAGGGTTAGGTGTCTTGCTCAGGGACACCTCGACACTTAGCTAGGGGGAGCCGGGGATCGAACCTTCCGGTTGCCAGACATCCGTCTCTACCTCCTGAGCTAGTGCCCCCCCGAAAGGCTTAGGCCGCCCGGCTAAGTCTTGTTTGTGATTATTGTGAAAGAAAATTGTGCATGCATTTATTGCTGCAATTTGGTCATCCCACCAGCAGTTGACACTGGAATACGCAATAGTCTTTACAACAGACAACGGGCAAGCCAAGCGATCATACATAAAGGTAGCCTGGCTAGTTAGGCACATAATACTGCAGCATTAAGGTCCTTTTACATCAGGCACGTAACGAATAAA
The DNA here is from genome assembly GCA_900302375.1 of Bathygadus melanobranchus. Classification (NCBI taxonomy): domain Eukaryota; kingdom Metazoa; phylum Chordata; class Actinopteri; order Gadiformes; family Macrouridae; genus Bathygadus; species Bathygadus melanobranchus. The sequence goes on from OMKP01005203.1 coordinate 8,586, forward strand.
TGGGAAAATCAGAGAAAAGAATCGCATCAACTATTTACATTAGTTACGACACAAATATGCAGAATTTTCCAGTAAGAATTGTGCCAGTGAAAAAGACGGATTATAATATATTCCTAGTGAAGACAAGCTTATGCTCCGTCCTTTCACCAAAATATCCTGTATATTTAAAGGATTCAATTATAATGAGAGTCAATATTCACGTACTGCAGTCCTGGGGCCAACATCTTAAGGCTTAAAGTAGCTTCCCAACTTTTTGGGATTGATGAACTTAAAAATAATGGGCATGTCAGTCAAAATTGTAGGCCTCCTGCATTTTTGCCCTAAGAATATTTCACAAAGCATTTTAGAGGTAGTCGTTAGGGGTAGTCGTCAGGACTCCTAAGTCACTAAGACCAAATCACAAACAATCCTTAACTGGCTGCTGCCAGCAATCTGTTGTAGTCACGTCAACATTTTTCAACCATTTAATGATACTGAGTTATCGCCTAAATCACGAGGGTATTATGATCATAGTAGAGCTAGTCGCCAACAAACAGAAACAACCCAATAACACTGATGATCAAGCTTGTGACAACTCTACGTTACTTGGCCACAGGGAAAATGCAGCTATGCAGCGCAGACAAACTACAGTAGGTACATCTCAGTCAGTAGAATATTACATTATATGATTAATTCCCTCTCCAGAACCCACAGCGTCTGACAATTCATACGGTTCATTACATCACTGGTGTAATAAAATAAAAACTATTTCCCTTTCATTTAAAATAAAATAATTTTACTTTGAAATCTTTATTTGAATATGGCAACACGATACCTTCTTCAGTGTTCCTCCTATCAGTCAATCCTTGTGGGCATAGGAAGTAAGCTTGTTCATGAAACATAACGTCATCCATACCAACGAGGTCAATTCCGCCCTTTCTCTTTGCTTAAGAGTTCTCCCTATTCCTTAGTAAAAGTTGGTCTCAGCAGCTTAGGTTTTAAGAGGAAACTCTTAGCTCTGAACTTTTAGTGTCATTTGGGAGAACTCTGAGTGCGAAGATAACATTTTGTTCTTTGATTTCTTTTTTGTAGGCTTTACAGATGGTTATGGCCATTATTGCATATGACCAACTTTTATTTCAGAATGTATGGGAAATAAAAGACAGGTTGACCTTATAAAGATAGAATTTACATATTTAAAACATTCAATTTTAATTAAATATTTACCCAACGCAACTTAGTTACGATGCACGAATGATGAGCTAAAATGATGATATTAAATGATAGTTGTAATTACTAACCAAAACAAACTAAAACAGATGAAATAAAACACAGGAGAGAGGTTATGATTCCCTACTGGCAGGAAGGGAATACCATCGCTTTCGACAAACTCCACAATTTGTATTTTAAAATAGGTCATTCATGTGGATCGTATACATCTGCAATAGAAATATTAAAATAATGTTGTCTGTGGGTAAAGTAATCTGTGGGTAGGCAAGTTCACCGTGGTGTTCCTATCCAATAAAAACAAAGGGTTGAGTTGCTGGGTAGATATTCCTGATACATATCTAATCCTGATTGGCTGATAAATAAATAAAATACAAAAAAACTATTGGCTCAACTCGGCTGCATCTGCAGAGCTATTGGGTTTAGGAGTGTTGCTGATACCTTTGTTTGCTGCAAGAATGTAGTCAATAACTTATGGCACTGATTTGACTTACTAATGCTGTATTGATAATGTGTACTCTGTATTAGGCAGGTATTACGTATACATGTGTACTTTCTTGAAACGACAGCTTGCCAATTAGCGCACTTCATCTTGTTCCACAGATCTGTTGTCGTATTTTAGACCTTGAATCCCGCTCTACTTGTTTTCTGACTAAACTAAATGCAATGTCCAGAAATTCACTCCATTGGTTCCGCAATAGCGAAATAACTATACATGTTTCCTGTTCCCTGTTTTAAAATGAGATTGTTTTACATTTGATTGGATTTATTAGTTACCCTTGTACCTCAAGGCTAGCAATAATGAAAAGCCTGCAATTAACGGGTTGTTCTGACAGGCATCATATAGCTTTGGATTGGAGTTAATCATATTTCTTAAAATACTAAAATGTAAAGATAGAGGACACCACTCACAACCAATGTTTGCACTACAGTAGGCCTACTACCTTTACCATGTTTGAACTAGTCTGTACAAGACTGTCATCATATTTTACTGATATATGGACCTTAAATTAGTTAGTTCAGTTGTTTTGAAAATGAGGGGTTTTGAGTAGGAGGCTCAATGCTGCTCTAATTAGAGTCAGTGAAGCAATTCTGAAAAAAACAAACAAGTAACTAGAAATGAGCATGTAAAGCGAACAGCTCTCAAAATGAGATCACCAAACAAAACCATTCAAATTGCGCTGATGCTGGCAAGCTACTTCTACAGCTCCCACCCGAGTTTGCCACCACCAGACTCAAACACTGGTCCTCTTTCCTTCACCAGCATTAACGCCAACGGCATCACCCACTCAACTAAGGCCGCCAATTCCTACAGTCAAGCAGGCGCATATACTGTATCTCCTTGCATGGTGTTTACTTGAGCTCATCACACACTGTTACATGAGAATCGGAATTGAAATATCTTTCCAAGTATATTTGCAGATACATGGAAAGTGACTTGGTGAGGTTGGTGCATAAAAGACATAATAGCAATGCACAAAAGCAGTAAAATATAAGCAAAATATTAACAAAATATCGATCAATAAGAATAAAAAAAAAAGATTAACAATATTTACACAATAAGTTATTAAGGACCATAGAAAGGCTAAGAGGCAGTGAGAGGGTTAGAGGCTATGTAATGGGTATGAGCATGTACACTATGATTACGACACATCGATAACTATACATTAATATAGATTAATTGTATTGCACATGTTTCATTTACACGGGAGGTAAGAGTTGTTGGTGGTGCAGGAACATCAGTGCAGTGTGTGAGTGTGACAGGGTGGTGTGTGAGTTAGTGAGCAGGGGCTGGCTTGTGAGCCCCACTGCCATGGGGAAGAAACTGTTCTGGGGAATAAACTATGAAATTCAGTCTCAGGCTCAGCATTCCCACAGTGAAAATAACAGATATACCTCACATTTGGTAGCATGAGCCATGAGCTGGAACGACAGCAGTCACTTTTTGAAGGTATGGCCAGTATTTACATGCCACATCCGTGGCAGCAGATAGACGCGGCAAAGTCTACATCTTCCTCAGTTTGCTGGCCTACAAACACCTGGCTAGAAATGGCCCCAGATCTATGGAACAAACACAACATCCATTAACTTGTCTTGTTTTTACTAACAGTAGATTTACAAGATTTAGCAAAGAACTTAACCAAAGTGCAACTTCCAAAGCGATAAAGCTTCTAGTTGCCATCTGCTGCCACTGCAACCGTTTCAGGTGTGCAGACAGGGCAGGCGAAAGGGAAGCCCGTGTGTGCAGAGTATCTAGGGTTTCTAATTCTCTTGGGCAGAAGTAACATCCAATCCGTGAGATGTATATTATACTGTATATATATATATAAAAATGTTTCAGATATAAGACAAAATCCTGTACATCTGAGTGAAAGTATATCATGCAGGCACAGTGGTTGCCTTACTGCAGCAGAATATCACGGCAACCTCATTGTCCTCAAAAATGAGTGGCAACCTCCCTTGAGAAAACAAATAACCAATTAGAAATTACCAAATGCGATCCACAGCCGGCAAAATGCTTGGTTTTTTTTGGCCATTGTTTGGGCTCGCACCAGGCCTACTACTTCATGTAAACAGAACATGCTGATTTTTGTACAGGCTATGTGTAATATATGATTCAGTTATTGTTTATTACTAAAATGTGTTTAACAAATGCAGTAGGTTAAATATGTTGTTCATTGAAAATAAGCAACTTGTTTTCTGAATTGCAGAATCCGTCTGCAGTCTCGGACGCTGTAGTAGGCTATACATAACAGTTGAAGTTGATAGGTGGGTCTCAATAAAGCAATCTCACTGTAGTCAAGTCGCATAACATGCATGTCAGTATAGCCTATGCTCTACAGCCATGTATATATCATATATCATCACACTTACTCTCCCTGCATTCAGTGTACAATATTCCAGCAGCAAAATCCAGGTGAGCTCACCTTCATCTAGTTGGCAGAGGCTGGCCAATATCCACTCCACGCTGATGCAAGTCACAATGCCCTGATTCTGAATCAAGAAATGTAATAGTAATACACAATGACACATATACAGTAATTACACCAATAGAAGTCTTAGATAGAGAACTTCTGGTTACCATTGATGATGAGTATGACGATGATTTGCCGGCTGATACAGTGATGTTGGGGACCTGGCAGGTTCACACGGTTTGAAAAACACAAGCTGTCCAACATAAAAGTGAATGAAAATGATCTAACGTATATGGCAGATGAAAGAACAAATGAGTAGAAAACTATGTAGACACTAGTCATTGAGTGACAGGTCGCTGTGGTGCATCGGCAGGCTTCACAGAACCAAACCGCCGGAGAACCGACTCTGTTATGCAGGGCCTCGTGTGGAAGTTTGCAAAAGGCACGCGGCTTCAAAAGTATGGGAGTACTTCCAAAGCTCACCAAACAAAGAAGGCGGTTTGTACATTGTGCAAAAATGTGATGAAATGAACAGCAGCACCAACAGCGCTATTCATGAACATGTGAAGAAAAAACACACAGGCTGGATGACAGATTGCCAGGAAATACATTTGAACTGTAGTCATGGTTATTACTTTACCATCCTATTGTACATAGGAGGTAGAGATCATTTCTAGTTTGCCCTCATTTAAAACATTGAAATAGCTGCTAAATACGTTACATTATTAAAACCATTAGGCCTCTGTGGCCTCCATGTCTGCCTCTTATTTACATATACATACACATACAAACATTCATTTACATTTACAATTAGGGCATTTGGCAGACGCTTTTATCCAGAACGACTTACAATAAGTACATTTGTCGAAAGGGAAACAACAATATATTGCTGATGATGGTACAGTACAAGTTTCAAGCACTCCTGTTTGTTAGGTCAATAGAACGAGTCACAAGCTTATAATTGCTAGGTTGACCCCTTACTGTAAAACAGCAAGGTAGCCAGGATACAATGCTACACAATGCTAAGCGCTATTTCAAGTCCCGGGACATACTAACATACAGTATGCTACATAGTGCCAGGACGTACAGACATACAAGTGCAAGGGATCCAGGAGGGGATGGGATCCAAGCCCTGTTCAAGTAGGTGGGAGAGGGTAGGGGAGGAGAGATGGGTAAGAAGGGAAGCTATGCAGAGTCCCGGTGAACTCTGAATAGGTGGGTCTTGAGTCTCATGCATACATGCATGTACCTACATATACTGTATACATACATACATACATACATACATACATACATACATACTACATACATACATACGTACATACATACCAGTGACATACAGTGAGGTCAATGGCTGGGGTCAATCACTGGCTAGTATCCGAGTCAGATTGATACACATATGAAGCCGATAGTGGTAGCCTAAATTCACCATTTAATTGGCAGGTTACACAATGACTATCGGTTAGGTGACCGTATGTTTCATATTTCATATGAGCATTCTTTACAACGCACGCATACAGTTACGTATTCCATGCACGTTTATAGGCAAATACAGTTCCTAATACTGTTCATACTCATTCAAGGCAAATTAAAATGTATATATTGCATGGTGTTACCTTTACTTGTAAATTAAGTCCATTCGCCTATCCTTCTGTACAAATATGTCAGTGACCTAGTTGTATTAGTCCTCTTTATTTTCTTTCTGTTTTAAAAGTCTCTCCGTCTCAATAGAGATGATTGCCAGGGATGAAAGTCAGTCCCATTCTGACCGTATGTTTTGAGTCGCTTCGAAGCAGAGAACGACCTTTCAATGGACGCTGTTGTAGCTGATACAGTGAGCACCAGCTGGAGTAACGTTGTCGCCTCGGGAACCGTCTGCATCAAAACATTCTGGGCCAAAACGTTGAGGAGCTGTCCAGGTGATTTGTATTCGTTCCTCACCATTTGTGAAGTATACAATCTGATGTAAGATCAGCCTTTAGTCTAACAAAGTCAAAGTACCTTGCATGTTTTGATCGGCTCTGCAGTTTGCCGTCATCAAAATGTTGTGATGTTTCATAACATTTTGTGCAATCGACCAAGCCATGGGAAGTTAGCTCACCAGAATGATCAAACCTAGCTTACATTTGAATATTGATACTGTAATTATTTTCCGATTACTTTATTCTGCAGCACACGAAAGAGTGTATCAGTTTCACTGAAAATGCCCTCATATGCCATTATGAAGAAGCAGGTCGATGCTTTGGACAGCCAGAGATCACATCCGGTGGCCATCATCCAGGTGTCATTGCTCCAACCATCAGGATGTTTTAGGTAGCTGGTGCTCATCAATCACATCTTCAAAGCCCAAGAGCGCCTCCCTCACCAAGAACGCAAAATGACAGAGACCCGGGCTTTGTTTGTGACATCCGTTGTCTCGTCCACTTCGACTGCAACAAATGGGGCTGCATTAATCTCATCTTTGGGGGCTAATCAGTTTCCTGGACTATGAAAAGGCGACGACACGTAATTAAGGGTTCTACAAACATTACATTGGTGACACAGAGAGATTAACAGACGTGCGCTTATTGCCCGTGCTCCATCCTGGAGGGGTTGCGTAATCAGAGGGGAGGCTTGGCCGGTCACCGCCTCACCAGTCACCACTCATTTGTATTTGCAGCGGAATTTTGCGATTTTTACTATAATAAATGCTTGTAATCACAGAGGAATGGCATTTATAACACAGATCAGTAGAGAAATATGAATATGTATTTTATTATTATGGTTTTTACTTTTCGTAAGAGCTATTTCGCAACAGCTCATTAGAGTATGGCAGGTGAGGCTCTGCATTCCCTGAGCGCATGTCCCTGATACATACATACATACATACAGTACATATATAGATGTACTATATACATATATATATATATATCTAGACAGACAGCTAGAGCAGTAACAGTGAAAGACTGGCTCTTTGATGTAAGATTGGTTGCAGGTTACAGTATATAAACATTGAGGTCCTGGATGCTGCAAGGGTAAAATTAGTCGATAAAAACAAACGTCCTTTTTATGCACAAAGTGGAGTTGCGGCAGGCTTAATTGTAGCACTTGATGAAGTACAAAATTAACAAAAAGTCCAAATTTGTTTAACTTTTTCATGACGACGAACACGCAAAAAGTCATCACGCTGGGTTGCAACCCACACACAAGCAACTAAAGCAGCAGGGTCATCGTTTGACGTTGGGATTACCGTTCCCACACGTGTGTGTCTGTGTGTGTGTGTGTGTGTGACTGAAGTACAGTGTGAACCCTCTGGACAGCTGTCGATACAGGTGGGCTTGTCACATCCACTATGGCTAGAGACAGGGGGCCGGGGGATAAGCCTGGATAGAGACTAAGTGGGTAATATCGCTCTCACAGGCTCAATATTGATTCTGCTAAAGTCTTTCTTTAGCCCCTATTACAAGTTGACCACGGGGCTCCGTTCACGTGCCACTTGTCTGGAATGGGGGTACACACTCCTTTAGGGATCATTATGCTCCACTTATGCAATTGTATTT
>OMKP01005214.1:3338-23226 GCA_900302375.1 Bathygadus melanobranchus
CCCCCCCCCCCCCGTCCTAAAAAGTGTACAAAGCGTACAATCATTTTGGCTAATCCTCCAGTGCGGGCCAACGGCTGACGTTAGCCAGAGCGATGCACACAGAGACACACGGACGCACACGCAAACAGTGAACCGAACCTGGCGCCAGTCCAGGTAAGCTCTGCAACCTGTACAGAGACGCACGCGCACACACACACACACACACACACACACACAGGCTATGGACAAAGGCAAACACTACTCATAGTAATCGGCCAACTGCGGAACAGGTGTGGAGTCTGACTGGTCACACACACAGTATGGACGCTCCTTCGACATGCTGCATCCTCCAGCGTCCTTCACAACGCCAACGGAGTTACGCAATCTGGAGGACGAGCGAGCAGTGAGCAGATGACACCGAAGTGCACTGTTGCGATCCTGACAGAAGCGCACATCAGCATATCTGGTGTACAGCGACCACTAGAAAGGAGAAGTGCTTTTAATTGAGGGGGAGTGGTATTGCCCAGTGGCACCACGTCTGCCGTCAGAAACGCAGTTCACACGCACACACACACACACTGCAGCCACAGCACGGATGTTAAGAGTCAGGCGTCGTGTGAACCGCTTGTCTGACAGCATCGACGCCGCGTCCGTCCGTGGGAACACGGGATCCAACGTGAACGCGTCAAGCTAGCGAGGTACACTTCACCAAAGGTTCTGCTTAGAAGGAGCAGCGGATAGTGCATTGGCTGCGGGGCGCCCGTCTCTGTCTCATAGACACTGGAACTGTTTGAAGCCGAGCGCCGATAGCCGGGCGAGGCCGGGAAGCGTAATCTGGGCCACGCCGCAGGGTCCGGCTAAAGGCTGGGCCGCCATTGGTCGCGACCCATGAAAGCAGGTGAAAAGAGTATTGGTTGGTGGAATGGCCACGGTGGGCCTCACCACAAGGCTAAGGTCTGGAGCCGGTGTGTCTAAAAGCCTTCATGCTCAACAAACAAGGCAGACGTGGAAGAGACAGACGCTTGTCACTCGTGGCAACAAGACCTTCCATCCCAGCGGATTCGAGATACAAAAAAAAACAACCAAAATGCCACGTTTGTACAAACACTTAACAGTTCAGTTCTGCCTTCCCAGAAACGGAATAAATCATTTAAAAAGTCACAATAAATGTAAATATTATTCAGATGATATAAGTGCTGTTTGTGATGGCACAGCATCGCCACCCATACATCACATTTAGTTCTGAGTTTCAAAGCTGCAACACTAACCCTACTCCAACGCCGCGTGACTTCCAAGCCGCAACGCCAACATCCGCCCACTAGAGGGCAGACCTGTCTCATAGAGAAGGATCGGCAGAAGATGTGAGCGCCACTGCATCCAAAGTAAAAAAAGAACGTTGAGTGAATTCAGTTCGTTAAAGTGACTCATTAAAACATGTTGATGATCACCAAGGAAGTGTGGATGGTGTGGTGCAGCCAGCGCTGTTCAGAACGCAACGTGGGACAATATATTGAGAGAGGAGAGAACTATCTAACTATAATCAGAGGAATATCTGTATGTATGCGTGTATATCTGTCTGTCCTTCGTTTTTCCCGACAGGCGTCCATCCGATCGACTTCACGCTCGGCGGGTGTATTGCTGAGGACCCAAGGAAGTGCGGCGTCGAGTGTGAAGGTGTCCGGACGCACGGTTCAAGGGGAAAGCTGCAAGCAGCGATACTAGAGGCAAACAGGCACGTTTTGAACGGGCACTACACTGGTATACTAAAAAAAAAGCAGAGCTCTTCCAATATTTAGCAGGTCCTGGCGTAGGCAGCAGAAAATAAAAAACAAACCAATCACTGACGCTTCCTTTTCAGCAGAGCTGAGACACACGTCGCCCCAGGTTGAGGTTTGGTCTGGTCAGGTGGTGCTCTCTCTCTCTCTCTGTGTGGATGTCAGCAGGCCAGATGCCCGGGCTAGTTCAGTGCGTGCTGTCTGATCGTGTGGAAGATCCAGTCCATCTTGGTGGTCCATCCGCCGTGATGCGCGTCGTTCATCTGCTTCATGAAGTAGTCCAACGCCTCCTGCAACCACAGACGAGGGAAACAAGACACCGTTGTACATCTGATCGAGTGTGAGCTGAAATATCATGTTGTGTGGATGAGAGAGAGACAGAGACAGAGTGACAGACAGAGATAGAGAGAGAGAGACCTTTAAAAACACCTTTATTACTTTTACACACTGCTTATTTGACAGCTGTAAGTTGTCCACCATCCACAGAGCACAACAATGTCCTCATAAACCCGCTTAAAGGCCCCTAGGTCTCCCACTGCTTTATAGAACGTCCGGTTCCTGGTCTGACCTCCACCCTGTTCCTCCTGTTCAGATAGACAGATTTTTATTTGGTTTGCCTTTCTGTAGTCTGCCCCAAATATACATTTTGCCACTGAAAAGGTTTCTCCATAACAGGTAAAAACCAGGGCTGGAAGGGGGAACAAAGAGCCAAGTCAGCCACACTCAGTAAAACAATGAAACCGCGTCTCGAGCTCCCTACAAAACTGACATATATTTAATGAGGCAGGATTTATGACGCTAACAAAAGCATTCACAGCTATGGCTCCGCATAAGATCCTCCATTGGAGGTCAGCAGTTCCTTTCTTCCGAGGGGGGCCTGTACTGCACCGGCCACCGGCCTTACTTCGGAGCGGCAGTAGCTCAGGAGGTAGAGCGGTTGTCTGGCAACCGGAAGGTTGCGGGTTCGATCCCCGGCTCCCCCAAGTGTCGAGGTGTCCCTGAGCAAAGACACCTAACCCTAACTGCTCCCGACGTGCCGGCTGTTGCCTTGCATGGTTGACACTGTTGGTGCATGAATGGGCGCAATGCAAAGCGCACTATATAAATGCAATCCATTTACTGTCCACTCTCAAAGCAGGTCAGGCCAGATTTCATGGTCTCTGTTTCATGGTCCTGGTGTGAAGTAGTGGTGGCGACTGGCGACTAACTCTGTGAGGCCCTGTGAGGTTCCTCCCAGGTGGAGCAGGCCATGCACCACCCCCCCACCTCCTCTCTGGGCAGGAACAGCACACTCTGCGGGAACCAGTGCAGACGGTCCCAGAAGAAATCAACCATCTTGGCCTGCATACTTGCTAGCAGCCCAGAAGGGTGCTCTACACCCACTTAGTTGTTTATGATCAGCACTCTGCCCCTGTAGACAGATGTGGTCATAGCCATTTCTACTTTGCCAGCTTCACCTCTACCTTTTCCTAGTTCTCTTGAATCATTTGGTCTGACCCAATATAAATCCCCAAGTACTTAAGGCCATCCACCTTAGTTGCTGAGGTAAGCCAGCAGGTCCTCCCCGATCACAGAAAGCTTTATAAAACTCTACTTGTATTGGACGTGCCATCGCGTAGCGTCTACACAGGATTATGGGACGGCCAATCGTGTGGTCGGCCAGTACATCTTCCTCTTTCCTGTCTCCATGTTGTCCATGCCACAAATTACTGTGTGACTGTCCTGTGCCGCTGCCCTGACCAGCGGATGAGACAAAGATAGAGAGAGAGACAGATAGAGAGAGAGAGAGAGAGACAGAGATAGAGAGAGACAGAGGCAGAGAGAGACAGAGACAGAGGCAGATAGAGAGACAGAGATAGAGAGAGACAGAGGCAGAGAGAGAGAGACAGAGATGGAGGCAGAGAGAGAGACACACACACACACAGAGACGGAGAGACAGAGACAGATGGAGAGAAACCGAGACAGAGAGAGATAGACACAGAAAGAAGGCCCAGGGCACCTGCTCTGTCTTCTCCAGGGCCAGCGTCTTGCGGATGTAGGCGATGTCATCGAAGGACTGCAGCTCAGGCATGCCGGAGCCCAGCATCATGGAGAACAGGTTGATGAAGAGGTTGGCGTGTTGGCGGATGGCCAGGTAGGCCTTGTAGCACATCTCCTGGAACCTGCAGGAGCAGCAGGAGCAGCAGGAGGAGAAACATGGGTGTCATTGAAATTTCACTGGCAAATACATGAGCTGGAAGTGATTAGAAATGACTCAAAAGGGAAATAAGAAATAGAGAAGTGAAGAGAAGTGGAGGGAAGTGTGTTACAGTGCGGAAACTATTTGTACTTGAATTCTAAAGTATCCCTAACCCTAACCCTATAACATGCCTTAATTTCTTATTGATTAATCGTCGACTCCCTCCTCCCCGTGACATCATCACTGTGTCTGTTTTCCATGTGTCCGCTGTCCAGAGAAGCAGCAGTCTGTTGCTTGTATTCCTGTACCTGTTTGAGTGCCTTCATGCTGAAGTAAAGGTGTGAGGCGTATAAAGTTTCAGTTCGTTGACGGTAACGACGCCTGGACTGAGTATGCGGAGAGGTCGGAACACTTTTTTCTTTGCAAATGGAATTAATGATGAAGCCAAGCAGTGCTCAATTCTCTTCAGTGTGTGTGGGGCAAGAACCTACAAGTCAATAAGGTACCGGAAACCGGGAGAGATTCCATATGAGGAACTAGTCAAGCTCGTTACAGATCGCCACAATCCAAAACCTTCAGCGGTTTAAACTCCAGACATTTTCGATTCGTAGGCAAAGTCAGTCTGTAGCCAACTCCGTGGCTGAATTGCGTCACCTCCCGGAGCATTGTGAGCTGGGGAATGTGTCGGAGGACGTGTTATGTGACAGGCTAGTCTGTGGCGTATATGAGGACAGTATTCAGCGCCATTTGCTGGGGGAGAATATTCAAGAGAGCATTAGAGATGGCTCAGGGAATGGAGATGGCTGCTCTTAATGCAAAAGACATTCAGAAAGCAAATATGTGGACACAGGCAGGTGTAGTGCGCCAAGTCAGGAAGGAGATAAAAAGTTGTAAAAACTCAGTGGAATGTTTCCAGTGTGTGTACATTATAGACCAGGGATGGGAAAACTTTTTGCCTCAAGGGCCACACTGGGTTTTAAAATTGACAGGCGGGCCGGGCCAGTAACAGATTGGGGGGGAGGGTTAACTAATAGCCTAAATTATATAATGATATGACTAATATAAATGATATAATAATAAACATGTGAAAACCATTACCTGAACAGTAAAGAAAACGTTTTTTCAGTTTCAGTGGGAACAGTGTTGTTGGTCACCCTTTTTTGCCCCTTTATGGACTCCATCGCCAAAAACTCCTCCGTGATCTCAAAATTATCATTAATCCCTCTGATAAAAATTAAGAGCTGCGCAGTGTCTTTTATGTCGTTACTTTTCGGCTTTAGCAACGGTCGGTAGTGTTTGGAGTGCGCCATCTAGTGGAATCAACTGAAACGCAGGGTATTGCAGAGAATGCGGTCTTTAGGACAATTTTGTAAATCCTAGACGGGCCGGATTAAACAGCCCAACGGGCCCGCGGGCCGTAGTTTGCCCACCACTGTTATAGATGCTGTCTGTCACAATTGCAATAAAAAGGGACATTTAGCCAAAAAGTGCAAAGGAACGGGCTGGGCAGGGGAACTCACAGTTCATAAGGCGTCAGCCATCTGCTCATCACCTGGAAAGCACAGAGCAGGAGGAAGAGGAGGAAGAGTGTTCACACAGCTTGCACAATGTGAGTAAGCCACACACAGAGCCCGTCCACACTACAGTGGAGGTGAATGGGAAGCCAATGAAGATGGAGGTGGATACAGGGGCCTCTGCATCCGTCAACATGTGGGAAGACCTACAAAGAAACGTGGGATTGTAAACAGGCCGGCTCTCACACCTGCTGGGCCCAAGGACGTACACTGGGGAGTGTATTCCATACTACTAGGGGCTGTAGAGGTGGACGTGGCCTGCAACAACCAAGGTGCAAGAGCAAGGCTCCTAGTTGTTAAAGGAAGTGAACCTAGTCTGCTGGGGCGTGATTGGCTTACAGTTAATAAAGTTAAACTGGGGGGAGTTCAAGCACACATTGTTGACAACAGACGTCATGGAGAAGTACGCTGAGGTATTAGAAGATGTACTGGGCACCCTGTGAGTTACGATGGTCAAGGTCATGGATCCTCAGACGACTCCAGTTTCCTATGCAATGAAAGGTTAAGGGGAGGAGGAGTTGGAGCGGGCGCAGAAACAGGGCATGATCGAGCCTATCCAGTTTTAAGCTGGGCAGCGCCATTGCCCCGGTCCTGAAATCAGATGGCAGTGTGAGAATATGCAGGGACTATAAGCTTACTGTCAACCAGGCCTCAAGCTGGACGCCTAACCATTGCCAGTGGCGGTGGAGGACCTGTTTGGAACCCTGACAGAGAATAAGTCCTTCACCAAGCTAGACATGAGCCAGGCATAACAGCAGCTGCTGCGAGACGAGGAGTCGAAGCAGCATGTTACTATCAACACCCGCAAGAGTATTTTTAAATACAACCATTTGGTTTTCAGAATGGCCTCTTAAACACAGCCATTTTGATGCGCCTGAAGCGTAGCAAGTCTGTATTCCAGTCTGTATTCCCAGTGTGACATACCTGCGTTACAAGATCACAGCCCAGGGTCTGTGCCTGTTGAGGACAAAGTCAGAGCTGTAAAGAATGCTCCCAGCACAAAGAATGCACCAGTGCTCCAGTCATTTATGGGTATAGTGAACTACGATGGAAGGTTTCTGCCAGAACTCTCTACAGTGCTGACGCCACTGTACCGTCTTCTTCATAAGGACACTCAGTGGAAATGGGGCTCCATGCAGGCCTCTGAGGAAGCTTCCGTGCTGGTTCACTTTGATCCTGACAGAGAGCTCATTATGTCATGTGACACCTCGCCACGGGGTGCCGGGGCAGTGCTGTCTCACCTGATGGATGATGGCTAGTATACAGTGCTGCGCTCACGCTCTCATCTTACCAGTGCACGACTGTATATAGGGCTTGTAAGGACAATGCAAACGTGGACGCATTAAGCTGTTTAACCTTACCTGACATGCCGAAGGCAACCGCAGTCCCTCCAGAGACAATATTCTTACTGGAGAGGCTGTCACACTCTCCTGTGAGTGTGCGGACGGACCGAGACCCCGTCGTGTCCCAGGTGAGGACATTTCTCATGCAGGGTTGGCCCCCTGCGGTGGGGGATGGCGAACTGACTCCATATGCAAAGCACTAAGATAAACTGAGTGCGCAGGATGGCTGCAGTCGTGTCTCGCCTCTTGGTCACGCACAAATCATGAAGCTCACCTGGGGGCTCCTCGGATGAGAAGTATCGCGAGGTCGGACATATGGTGGCCTAACATGGATCAGGACTTGGAGAACAAGGTGAAGTCCTGCTCACAGTGTCAGATCAACCAGAATCTGGCACCCCCTGCTCCCTTACACATGTGGGAGTGGCCTGGCGATTTTGAAGGGCCCTGCATGGGTCACATGTTTCTGTCGACGGGCAGCCCAACATCACAGCCCCTACAGCCATCCACAAGTTGTGTTTGCAACACACCGTCTGCCAGACACCATTGTCCCGGGCGAGCTCTTCGGTGGCTTCATGCAGGAGAATGGAATACGCCACCATGTGCTCTTATGCATCTGCTCCTTTGAAAGAATGACCGGTGACTCACTGAGCGTCAAACTCTCTCACATGTCCACCTCACACCATAAAACAACCATGGAGATCACACCAGTGGAGACGACACGCCTGGACTTACTGCGTCCTGATGTCAAAGCAAGAGTGGGACTAAAGCAGGAGAAACAGAAGGAGAGACATCAGAGACAAACTTAGGGCCAAGAGGGGGGTGATGAACACACAGACACTCCGGCCTCTATCAGGCACACCAGCCCGGCTATGGCTCCTCTGGGCCAGGCATCACCAGCCATGTCTGCGGAGGTGTCGGCGAGCGTAGTGGCAACCCCCCCTGGTAGACTTGTCTTATGTCTGTGTGTCCTGGCACTTTGTAGGATCCTGTATGCTAGTATGTTCCGGCACTTGAAATAGTACTTAGCTTTGCGTAGCATTGTATCCTGGCTACCTGCTGTTGTACAGTAAGGGGTCAACCTAGCAATTGTAAGGTTGTAACTTCTTCTATTGACCTGGCAACCAGGAATGCTTGAAACGTGTTCTATTCGAATTGGACTGTACCATCAGCGATATATTGTTGTTTCACTCTTTCGACAAATGTACTTATCGTAAGTCGCTTTGGATAAAAGCATCTGCCAAATGCCCTAAATGTGAATGTAAATGTAGACTGAATATTTAGATTGACAGAGGTTACGTGTGAGTTGAAATGCTGTCCTGCTCAGAGAAGCGGTGGGCGCTTGCTGGTATTCCTGTTTGATTGACTTCTTACTAAAGTAAAGTTGTGTGTAATAATCCTTTGTCGAAACATGTTATCGAATCATGCTACCACAGAATTGGTAGGCGACGAAGAGAAGCCAGAAGAAGAGAAGAGAAGAGAGAAGTAACAGGAAGTGAAATAAGAGAGAGAAGAGACCTCTCAAACTCTCTGGTCTTGGTGCACTCCTGCGTCCCCTTGCTGATGACAATGAGGAAGTCCTGGGTCAGGACAAAGGGCACCCGCTCCCTCTTGTAACCAAACTTCTTCTTCTTGTGGTCCAGGAAGTGGCCAAAGTCAATGTGGAACAACTGGAGCACAGGAGAGGAGAGGAGAGGAGAAGGGAGGAGAGAAGAGGAGACGAGAAGAGAGAAGAGACGAGAGGAGAAGTCAGTTTACAAAGGTCTACTAAAACAGTTTTGAACATATATATATTTTACAAAGAATCAATATATTAATCCTGTTATTCGTGCATTAATATTAACATCTTCACAATGCTCTTAAATGAACTTCTGTATCCACGGTTACCTGCCCGTCATCCTTGACCATGATGTTGCTGTTGTGTCGGTCCCCAATGCCCAGGATAAAAGTAGCTACACAGTAGCCAGCACACGACCTCGTAAATAGATCCACAGCCATATCATACCTACACACACGCACACACACACACACACACTATAAATGGTGGGAGATATGTCTGAAGTTCAGATGTATTTTTCCTTATTTTATTTTCAGTCATGTGTGGCTGTATGTTTGTGTGTATGCATAGACATATATCTATATCTATACATTCATATTACTTTCTTTATATGTGCATATTTTGTTTTTCTGCATACCTATTATGGCAAAGTCGGTATGTAAATTCTGATGACTCATATTAACATCAAACAAACAAGTGTCGACAACCCACATCTCTCCCCGGTTCTTGTCCTTGAGCCACTGGTGCAGCGTGTTGGAGTTGAACTGCAGCGCCCCCTTCAGGCCACCCTTACACTGGATCTGCATGATGGTGTGGGAGTTCCGGACCACCTCGATGAGGCCCACGCAGTCGCCTAGCGACAGACAGCCGTAGGGCAGCATCCTGGAGGGGCACAGCGCCACAGCCACGTTACATGAGAGACGACGGAGAGAGGGGACTGCAAACATCAGACAACATTAGGAGAGGAGAGACACGAGAGGAAGAGAGAGAGATGGAGAGAGACAGAGAGATAGAGAGAGAGAGAGAGAGAGAGGGGACTGCAAACATCAGACAACATTAGGAGGAGAGACACGAGAGGGAGAGAGATGGAGAGAGACAGAGAGAGACAGAGAGAGGACTGCAAACATCAGACAACATTAGGAGAGGAGAGACACGAGAGGAAGAGAGAGACAGAGATAGAGAGAGATGGAGAGAGAGAAAGAGAGAGAGCGAGCGAGCGAGAGAGAGGACTGCAAACATCAGACAACGTTAGGAGAGGAGACACGAGAGAGGAAAAGAGCGATAGACAGAGAGAGATAGAGAGAGGGACAGAGAGAGAGACAGAGAGAGATAGAGAGAGAGACATATATAGAGAGAGACAGAGATAGAGAGATAGAGAGAGGGACAGAGAGAGAGACAGAGAGAGAGATGGAGAGAGACAGAGGACTGCAAACATCAGACAACGTTAGGAGAGGAGAGACACGAGAGGAGAGGAAAAGAGCGATAGAGAGACAGAGAGAGGGACAGAGAGAGAGACAGAGAGAGATAGAGAGAGGGACAGAGAGAGGAGGAGAACAAGTACCGCAAGTCCAATCCTTGGTTCTGCCAAATGTTTTCCATGATTCTGATTATTTGCAGGGTCAGCATATCTTGACGCAAGTCTGCACCGTCACACACACACCAAAGGGCAGGGAGAACGGTAGGAAAAAGAGAGGGAGCGTGAGAGAGAGACCATTACTACATTGTAAAAGGGTGATCAAAAACCAACAACAGCAACAGCCGGTCCATTGTGATGGGAGCAGAGCGGGTGTCCCGTCAACAGCAGGTTCCTTCCTGTTGTTCCCTGCTGACAACACTTGTGGGTGAATTAAACAACACATTCCTATTTAATATCGAAACCTTTCAGCTTCCGTCGTTTTTAGAACAGCGTGAGTTTAAGGTGCATGTGTGTGTGCGTGTCTGTGTGTGTGTGTGCGTGTCTGTGTGTGTGTGTGCGTGTCTGTGTGTGTGCGCGTGTCTGCGAGTGCACTCTTGTTACCGTCTCCGTTCTTGAAGATGATCTCGTTGTTCTGAAAGAGCAGCTCTGACATGATGTCCGGGTTCTCCCAGTTCAACCACAGCGGCCGCTTCGCCGACGACATGATCCTGCACTCGTCCAACCTGAAGAGACACACACACACACACACACACACACACAGACTTAAAATTGTGTAAACAGGACAGTTCCCTCGCAGATAAACCCACCATCTTATTGTTATTCAGCCTGCAGTATGGGTGATTGATCACCGACACAGCATGCCTGATTGATCATAGTAGCAAACAGTATGTTTGACCGGCAGACGGTTCATGAGGGCCTGTGTCCGCATCGGGTCTTTTCCTGTCAGAAATGCGTTGCCATGGTGCTGGGAAGCACCGGGATGAAGCGCTTCTGCGCTGAAAAATAAACGCTGCGTCTTTGTTTACCGTCTCTATGACAACTAGCCACGTTAGCTCCTTAGCCCCTAGCGTAGCATCGTAGCGATAACTTCTTATTAAAGATCCATGAGTTCAACTGTATTTATCCCTCCCCCGACATGGCAGAAAGGCGCTGGTGACGATACACTGACACACTCTCTTTATAGTTCCTGTGTGACAGTCCTCAGCAGGGATTTAAATGTCTATATTTATTTATTTGTTCGTTATTTGTTCGTTATTTATACATTTGTTCGTTTCCTCGAGGTGGCAAGAACAAGAACAAAGTCCGTTCTGGCCGGGACATTTCATACTTCACGAGAACCTCAAGTGCAGAACTCCTGGGAAGTCCTCAAAGGGCCCCGCCCACAGCAGCACACGTCCGCGCGGGCGGAAGCACATTAACCACGCCCACTTCAAATTGACCAATCGCACAATCTGCCCGGATGATGTGTCGAGAACAAGCTGCGAGAACTCCCTCCCAGGGCTGTGAGAAAAAAATGACGTCATTCTTTTCTCGCAGCCCTGGGAGAGAGAACAAATGTCTCAAATGTGGCAAGGTCAACCTACAGGCCAGACAACGAGACGATACACACCGGACACCCACAGGCACACGCATGTACACTCCCTCCGGCGTGAGGGGCCCTCCTACCTGATGTTGCCCAGCTGGTGTGCAGGGTTGAGCGGGGAGGTGAAGCTCTGCAGCGCGTCCATATAGTCCGGCCTCTTCATCTGGTCGACCAGGAACCGCATCTGGACCTACGCAGCACGACGGCAAGCAAGACATTTCAGGTGATGATATGGCAAGGAGCAGATTGACCAAGTGAGGCGTGTAGGCTTTTCTTGTTCTTGGAGACCTTTAAAATTCAACTCAACTATATGGTATCGATTAAAATAAGTAAAGTAAAGTAAAGTATCAAATAGAAAATTCAGCGAATTGACCCAAGCAGAGGATCGACCCCTCAGCCGACAGCTAATTTATCATTCATCATTTGTCATCGATGCCTTGGTCATGGTGGGAAAAATGTGTGTGTATGTGTCCATATGACAGTTGACTCACAGCCATTCATCAATTTATCACAACAACATTTTATAATAACAACTACACAGCAGTAGCAGTAGTAGTCATATCCCATTCAGGGCATGACCCCTCCCGCTGACTTTGTTATACCTTCTGCGTCTCGTCCTTCTTCTCCTGCTTCAGGAGGTCCGTGAGGTGGATGAGCTTCTCCATAGCCTCCACCTGACGGCTCAGGTGCTTCAGGTACATGCCGCACGCCCGGCAGTACGACTCCAGCAGCAGGCCGAACCGCTGGCTCACTGTCTTGTTGTGCATCTCCGACCTGGAAGAGTGGGATGAGTGGAGAGAGAGATTACTATTTACTGATGTCATCGATTGGACATTTTGCTCAAGCATTGGGGATCAAACCCCGTACCTTAAGGCTGGAAGTTAAATGTGCTGTAGATATACAGTATTTAAGAGCTATTATTTCAGTGTAATTTGTTGGAGATGGCATAGCTATCAATGCGGTATCAATGCGCATTGAGAACATCTGTTTCGAGTTGACTGCGAGTCTGCCTCTGTATGAGACGATTTGTCCAAGATCTTGCTCTCTTCTGCTCTTTTCAGGTCTCTCTCTCTTGAAAATTCTGGAATCTTCCGGACAGCAGCTTTAAGGCCCTGACACACCGGGCCGCTGGTCGGCCGCTGGTCGGCCAGTGTCAGGCCCTATTGCAGGCACTAGTCGACACTTGTCGGCAGCTTTTCTGGCCGGTTGAGCACGTTGAATCAGCAACGGAGGCCGTCGGTGAGAGAAATCACTGTGATTGGCTGTTCAGCTTAAGCGAATCAACGCACAAGAAGAGAAACGTGTTCCCAATTAGAGGTAGCTATATTACCAAACCTTCTAAGGGGTGAGCTAGAGTGGTGTGAAAATGGTCAGCAAGCACTGCTTTGTTGCAGGTATCATAACAATAGTTTGTATACTCGCAGTCCTAGGTCTTCCGGTTTCCCTTTTTGAATGACCATACCTGAATGACCATACTCTCCATACCTGCTGGTATGGAGAGTCATTTCCTCTCATGCAGGCGCAGAACATACGCGCTAGTTTGGCTGTTGGCGGAAGTCTTTGCGGTGTGTTCAACTTTTTGGTCCAGACACTGGCGACGTGAGGTGACACAACTGTCAGCGCTAGTTATTTGACATGTGTTTGGTGTGTCAGGGCCTGTGAACACCCTAGACGGTAGACTGTCCTCCCCCTGATACAGATGGATGAGTGATGAGGAGCAAGTGAGAAAGTGAAAGCGTTTGCAAGATGGAGAAATACTCCTGATTGGTGGCCGAGGGCAGGATAGTACTAGCTCAGCCACAATGTTCTGGCTTTAATCCCCAACGTCTAATATCTCCAGTAGATGAGCTGATGCCTAAACCCTATCTGCTAATGAATTCCCTTACACACATTCACTGTAAGTTGCTTTGGGTGTTAGGGTCCTCCTAAATGACTAAATGAAGAGCAGAGCACAATCACGAAGTGGTGTTGAAGTAACTGAACAGACAGGGAACACAATAGAAAAGGCATGAATGTAATAGGGAGTGTCTGGCACTTGATTTGATTCACTATTCTTTCTGAGACTCTCACAGTGAGATTGACAGCCATGCTCTAACAGAAAATAGGAAAGACGAATGAGGGTTATGAGATGAAAGAATAACGTGTCAAGGCAACTTACTTGAGGTGCCAGAAGAAGAAGTGCCCTATTCTTTGATTGGTCAGGGCCTTTTTTAATAAGAAGCGGACCAGAGGATTGTCCAGATACTGCTCATACTTTAACACCTAAGAGAGTAGAGCAGGGGAGGAGAGGAGAGCGGAGGAGAGTAGGGAGGAGAACAGAGGAGAGGAGGAGAGGAGGAGAGGAGAGGAGAGGATGGTGAGGAGGGTAGAGGGGAGGAGAGGAGAGGGGGAGAGGAAAGCAAAGGAGGGGGGAGGAGAGGAGAGGAGAGCATTTAGCATTGGCACTTTGGTAGCAATAGCTCAAATCGCCAGCATGAGCAGGATAGTGCCACTTCTATCATTGTGGGTCATTATGCCATCTTCCTCTGTGGGCTGCTCTACCACACACATTACAAATAAAGTAACACGTCTGTTTGAATTTGTTTATGAACAAGGCACTAAATCCTCTTCAGCAGAATCAGTAAGATGTCATTTTGGCAAATTACACTGATGTTTTAATGACGCCAGGTGAGACGGTTACGATGGTTTCATCACCAGACCTTGTCCTTTAAAGGTGCTATATGTAACAAATTAATCGGATGATATTTCATCAGAGATTAAGGAAACACGCTAAGCTTCTCCGACAGCAATGCTACAGTCAGTATTTTCTCCTTTGAAATTCCGGGCCAGAACCTCTGTTCACTATTCTCAGAGTACACCGGGTTGCCAGATATGAAACAAATTGGCACAGAAACACAGCGTGCTGCAGCCATGGAATCAAACAAACAAACTGGATCAACTGAGATTGTAATAGATTCTACCCAACCTAAAAATATGTACAGTTAGGTATGTGTGACCGTTAGAAAACGTTATAAAATCCACCTGCGCTAGTTTATAATTTGCAAACAATAAAGAAATTGCAAATGTATATATAAGCTCAACTGACAGTGTAGGACTCGTGGTCGCTTGTCATTGTCTCAATAGAATACTTGCACTCGTCTCGGCTCTAGTTCGTTCAGTGTCCCCAATCTGGCAACGCGCGTGAGTTTCGAGTCTGGGGAGGAGGGGGCGGAGACAACTTTCTCCAATATTGTGTATTTGGGCACCAGTCCAAATTCACGCCCATTTTAAACACTCGGTGTCATTGTTACATATAGCGCCTTTAAATAGTTAAAATTCACTATGTAGTGATCTAACCCTATCTACATGTCGATCAACTCCTGACGTTGCTTACAACTGTCACGGTGTCTGATGACAATCAATAATCCAAAGCCTCCATTTGCATTGGGAGAAATCCCAAAGGGGGCTTTTGTAGGCTTTCGTGTAACTGTCGTCTACCCTTACCTGGACCAGCTGGATGAGATACTGGGACAGCTTGTCGTCTGTCAGGTACTTGTCCAGGCAGCGCACGGCAAAGCACCGCACCATGGGGTCTGGGTAGTTACAGTCCAGCAGCTCCATGGCCTGCTCGGGCCGGATGGACGGCCACTCCTTCAGCAGACAGTACATCTGGACACACACACACAGACACGCACACAAACGCACACGCAAAACATTATCTGCATGATGGTAACAGCACGATGAGTTTCGATGGACGGCACGTCGTTGTCTTGGCTTCACGCGTGGTGTGCATTAAAGTGGGAGCAGTCAACTTTTGAGCTTTAACTTAGAATCATGAAGTAAACGTGAAAAGAAAAGAATACCGACACCATCAGCGTTGAATACCGAGACCATCAGCGTTGAATACCGAGACCATCAGCGTTGAATACCGAGACCATCAGCGTTAAGTTCAGTGGACGGAGGAGGCAAGAGGGTAAGGCAACCTGTCTACTTATATTAATACTACGGGATGTTTTATTCTACCTTGATCATATCACTGAGATGGGGGGTTTCTAGTTCAGCCTGGGATCATTACGGTTGTTTCTAGGAAAGTAGCCAGGCTGCTAGCGGTTAGCCATGTCGCTAACAACCAGAAACGAACATTTATGAGCCGTCTTTTCTCGCGGTGGCCTTTCTAAAATGAACAGCGGCGAACGTTACAATATTCTGTTACGATCAAGGAGTTGAAAAGCAGACGAGAGGAGCGGGAACGCCGAAACCAGCGGCAGCGACGCCGACAGTAACACCACTTGGAAACGCTGGAGGGGGAGAAAACTGAAAGGTTGACTACTTCCACTTTAAGTGGATGCATACTTTAATGAGTATATAACCTGTGCCTTATGATTACTGAACGGCGCTGTATGAACCTAATGTATTACTATTGTTATTATTATTATTATTATTATTACCTGTGCCACTTCGTCCCTGGAGTTCCACTTGACCGCGAGGAGGATTTTGGGCAGGATTTCAGGGACGTTCATACAGTAGTGCCTGGAGGAGAAACACAGCACAGCACAACGCCGCTGCCTTACAAACGGGCCAAACGGTGCATTCACGCTTACGATCGACCGTGTGCCGGTTCAACCGCCCTGCGCGCTCCCGTTACCGTCGGAGGCGGAAGCCGCTGGGCGTCGTCCCTTAGGTTTTCCAGCAGACGTGTCGTATTGTGTTTGTGGCAGCGGCAGAAACCATTCCCTGACTGGGGTCTACAGTCAAGCCTGTTTGAGAGTTATTGCTATACGTGCGCATGTAAAAAGAGCACGACTTCCTGCGAGGCCCGTGGCGTCTCCTGCCGTGCCGTCCCTATAGCAACGCTCAAAACCTCCACTTGGCCATTTCATAACGCGTGGTTTCCTCTGACGCTTTGTGAGGACAACAACAATACGAAGGAGGAATCCAAGGTTAACCAAGGTTAACACGTTGCTGCAAACATGTGTCACATGTGGGTGGCTTCAATTACACTGTCTGTCCTCATAAGATCTGATGACGTTCGTAAGACTTTCACATACTTGTTATAGTCCCTACTGTCGGGTAATACCATTTGCAAACTCGGCTGCGATTAATTATTTAGTAGTTTGAGTCATTTATTTGACAGATCTTCCAAAGCTAGGAAATAAATGCACACACACACACACACACACACGCACACACACTTAAACACACACAGATCCGGCAGCAGCTGTGGTGTAGCCTCCGCATGGCTGGAGATGTGCTGTGGTGGTCTCACCGATGTCTCCAGAGGAAGTCCTTCTCCTGCTCTGTGATTTCAGACAGTGGATCTCTGTTGCTGAGCTGCCTCAGCTGCTCTATGTCCCCCTCGGTGAGAGCAATGTCCCTGGCCATGCGGTTACTCTGGTCAACAACACAAGAAGACACTTTAGTGAGGCTGTATAACCTGGGAATGTACCTTAGTGTTCTTTAGTAATTTAGTAATGCGTGTGCATGCCTGTGTCTTTTAACACGTACAGGGATCATATAGCTTTTTAAGAGTAAAATTGAAGCACATTTCAAGCACTTTCAAGGTACCCAAATCAAAAACGTCCAGACTCTCGAAGCCTTCATCATCACAATGTTACTATAACCTGGCATGGTGTTGTTAAAGCCATGACAAAATCCACCTGTTTTGTAGTAGCTGATGAGCAGGTACAATAGTTAGCTAGCTACTCTCAAGCAGACGGTCACCCTCGTGACGCAGGAGCAGAACCGAGGGTCCTTTTCATTGCGGTGTAGGCCCATATCAGTCAATCTATCCCCGGTCCAGTCGAATATGACGACGGGATCGTTTCATTTCAAATATTAAAAGATTTTTTTGTTTACATGAGTGATTGTGTAAATAAAACACCAGATTATGTTGAAAATCAAGCCTTTAAAGAGCATATTCGAATTCAAGCACATCCCTAACCTTGAAAACATAACGGTTAAAATTAAGCATTTTCCAGACTTTACGACTGTACGAACCCTGCCATGTACAACTTGCGGTCAGGTTTTTTTATGCTTCATTTGATCCAATTCAAGGGAACAACGTCCCGTGGGTTAAGGCATGGAGGGGTTCTTCCATGCGCGCTGAATGACAAATTCAGAACATCCAACCACATTGGTGATCCATGAAGACTGACGATTGTAAGAGGAAGCATCTCAGTCCACTCAGATTACTGATTAAGGAATAACTTAATACGGCACATTAAGATGGCGTCATGAATAACCCAGCGAGGCACGGATCAGTGGTTTGCCATTACAAAATATCTGCTAGAGTGTGACCAGGCGTCGCCTACCAACAACTTCATGCTCACATTCTGGCCTGATGTTACCATTTGACCGGGGGAACACTGCATTGTGATTTGAGCGCCCATTATTTGTGCCACAAAATGTGTCCCTTTTGTGACGATGAATGCCGTGGCTTGCCGTTTCTCAGCGTGTTCAGGGACAACACTTGATCAAACTATTTAACTGCAGTCAGTAAATGGCCGGCATGCTGCAGGAGACGGTGCATGAAGTTTGATCAGGCTACGTGTGTCTGCTAGGTTACCTGTCCATAGAGGTTGTAGCTGTGGCCCATCTCACGGGAGATGGACCAGTTGGCGTGTTCCTCCACGGAGCTCATATCTGGGTACTTGACCAAGAAGTGGTCAAACTCCAGCTCCAGACAGGGCGTTTCCTAGGAGGCAGATGGAAGACGGTATGCTTATCTTGCTTGCTTCTTAAAGTGTACGTGAACCCCCCTGTTTCAGCCAGAATTCAAACACTATGGGATTTTGAGAGGACTTGAGAGGTTTTAATAGTTCTAGGAAGGAGGGGACACATGTTATCCCCATGGACTTTTTTTTAAAGCTAGTAACGTCATTGTGTATGAGGGTTATAATGAGTGATGCTTTTTGAATTATTTTGATAACAATGGCATAGATTACTATGTTGATGATCATATAAGATCATATAAGACATATTACCACGTTCTCTGTTAGCCAATTACGTGCTTACAGATGCCCGTCTTCAACATTATTGGTCAAGTGTATTTAAATTATTCAAATTTATTTTTCTTAACATCTGTGTCCAATTAGCCTCATGAGACCATTCCGATCTGACGAGTTCAGATACTGTATCTCTCTGAAGATCGGTCTGGCCAGGCTTCAAGCTATCTACTTGTGGCCGAACCACAGTGGTTCGGACCAATCAGCGTCCTATGAGGAACTACTGGCAGCTATGGGCATGGCGATAGACAGATGGTTCATCCAATCACCTGCCAAGTATTTCTGGCAAGTGCCTGCCCTTTTCCAAACAGTTTCAAAAGACGGCTTCCCAGATGGTTCTGTGTAACAAACCATCTGGCGCTTCAGGTTAGCGTCCAATACCCTTCCTACCTAACGCAACATTAAAAACCCTTGTTCACTGAAATGCGGCCCTTAGTCTACCTTATTGGGGTTGGAGCCGGTCACCCCGATCGGGTTGAGCAGATCCTCCAGGCCGTGGGGCACGGGCCAGAGGTTGAGGGCCATCTTGCTGGCCACCAGTGTGTGTGTGTAGTCAAACAGGTTGATGTTGCCCCACGCCAGGGGACAGTGCTCCTGTAGCGGGATGGAGGAGACAACAGAGTAGAATATATCGTTGTCAGTATTGATATAATATATCAATGCTGACAACGTAAAACAAATCAGCATTTTACTAAAAAAAAGTCTTCTTCTAACACATAAACGGTGTCATCTCCATGAAGTATTTCATGACTTGATGTCTCCTCGTTAGATTAGACTACAAGTGTTTCATACCGCGCCAGAACTGAAATGAATGAAACGATGGGCCTCCACCCTGGAGGCCGGATCTGAATCTGTCCAGATTCCATCTTCATTCCATGCTGCCAATATCAATTCCACATGGTGTGAAGCACAGGAAATGTGTGTCACACCACGTAATGTGTTATTTCCATCAAATGTGAGTGTAACGAAATGCTACATTCATGCTAGGACAAAGCAGGATGTAACTAGTCAGTCTTGAACCAGTTGCTACTTTTGCTGTAAAGTCATTTTTGCTGTGTTATTCATGGCAAGTGTGTGTTGTGCAACGAGGAGGCAATGAAGCACATAAGTAAGTAATCAGAGGACAATCGTCCTTTATTTGCCACACGGTCAACACTTCAACCACACACTGTGAGCGGCGACACACACACATGCAATTATTGGCGTCGCTGGTGGAATGCCTTCTCTGCGTTTTTCCCATCCTGACCGTCCTCCCCCAGGGAAAGCCAGGAGCAGTGGGCAGCCATCAGTAAGGTGCCCGGGGACCAAGTCCAAGCGCTCAGTCCTGTCCTGGTCAGGGACAGGACCGAAGAGCAATCTGTTCTTCTGCATGTTTTTGTTGTGGGGTTCTATGGGGGGAACCCGAGTGAACACGGGGAGAACATGCAAACTCCACACAGAAAGGCCCGGGAACCAGCCCCGACATGTTGCACCATGCGGGACTTGAACCCACAACCTTCTT
>OMKP01005301.1:2862-15290 GCA_900302375.1 Bathygadus melanobranchus
CACCCAGCCAAAGGGACCTTGGGATTCCAGACGTAACCCGGGAGCTTCCTGGTCATCCCTCATCCCTTTTTTAGTTCAAGGTCACCGCCATAGATCTGCCTTGACCCTGCGCCCCACCGCTCCTCCGAGGCTATGGTGGTCTGTCGTCATGTCAGTGGGTTTGTTTTACGGATGCCAAATCTCAAATATCATCTCGCTCCCATTGATTGAACGTTAGCCAAAGCTGTGTTTTCAAGGCACAAATGACAAGAGATTTATTATAGCTGTTGTTTCTCTCTCTGTCTCTGTCTGCCTGTCTCTCACTCATTGGGATCCCAGTGTTGTTCTGTTGGCCAGGACACTTACTGTAGGCTACTGCGCTATGACATCGTGTTCTGCTTTGAAATGCAGCACCCACAACATGACACCCCCACACACACACATCACCACACGCAAGAGAGTCTCGATCTCTGTCCGATTCCTCACACTCTTCCAAGAGAAGTGGTTGTAATTCTAGGGAATCTAGTGGAGAGAAGCTGCAGTTTAGCAAGGAAGCCTGGAAAGAGACGGAGGGGGGTGGCGGGGAGGAGGTGGGGGAGCAGGAGGAGGATATTTGAGTCATGCTCTCTTTTTAGCTGTACACTCTGTACTTTTCACAGTTTTACTCTCTGGGATGAAGCGGCACTCAGAATGTCAGTACGCCCATTAGCAGAAGCACTAACAAATGGCGCTAACGGTAGCCGTTAGCACAGCACTTCGCCGGCACTCTGGTGCTGGTTAAACTATTTTGAGTCACAAAGATTGAACAGCGACACATTTTTTGATTTTATTGACCCGATTGTTGTGGGAAATTTGGGGCCGATTTAGGGCCGGTGGTGGTTTGTTTGTAATTTTTTATGTTAGCAATACGCCAAAGGCTAGCACAGCGCTACAAAGCATAGGAACTTGAATGAGAGTTTGGCTCAAGTTTCTCTCGTGTACTTAATAAAAAAAGACTTGTTGCGCTCGTAGTTGAGGTTGCATGCGGTACCAAAAGGGTATTAACGACTTGTTTGGGGCATTTAACGCAACTTGAAAGTCGGGGAATTTGATGGTGTGGAAGTGGTATTTTGCGCATGTGCCTACCACACAACAAATGGCTGCTTTTCACGCCGATTTCAAAGTCACAATGTCTAAATGCCTTTAAAAGCACCTTATCGAGGATATCTTTAAAAAAATAATAATCTAAAAAGGTGAATAAAAAAGTGGATGTTGGTTTTTTTGTTTCACGCCTGAGCACTGTATAAGTGAAACAAAAGAGCTGAATCACAAAAAAATAAATGCGAGTTTGCCCATTTTTAAAAAAGCTCCCTTTTTGTTTTAGCTTTGACCAAAACATATGATCCAAAAAATATCTTTCTATTGTTTTCACTTTTTTCACTGCGTATGATGAGTACAATTTCTTTATAAAATATACGGTGAGGATTTTATTTACGTTTTTATTTTACCACTCATCTCCGTTTCTACAGTCTTCATATTGTATCGGTGTGTCAACAGACCCTTGTGTTTTGAATTATGTACCATTTTATTTTCTGTTCACGATTGCGTGTAAGGCCTGTCCATCTGTGTTTGCATATACCTCACCCTCTGCCTTAGTTTGAGTTTGCTAAGATGGTTGTAAATGACGAAGAAAAACAACGAAAACCTTATTTATCCGTTTTGAAATGCTGAAAACGTTGAGTAAGGATCGTATGTGCTGTGCACAGTAGTCCACTGTATTCCTGAGATAACAATAAAGATGTTGATTTTGTTTTTTATGCCGTTGGTATGTTTATTTTGTCCGGTCTCTTACATTTATTATGGGGGTGCTGATCGAGTGTGTGTGTGTGTGTGTGTGTGAGTAAACAATAATGTGTGGGTTATGTTGCTGGGGGTGGTTGGGGTTTCCATTTTATAATTCAAATGTTTTGACATTGAACGTTTTTTTTATATTACTATGTTGGTAGGCCTGCAGGAAGTCATTCAATATTCATAGGCCTATATATTCATAATCATTAATAACATATCAATTTCTCGAAACAAACGCCATTTTGTTTAAACATTTGTATTTTTTGTGTCCTTGCCAAGTGTGCTATATCAGTCGTCCACCGCCAAACGTCAACAAAACGCACTAATGGCCACGGTTCAAACTTTTCTAACAGCGCCATCTGCTGTCTAGACAGCGCCACTGTTGCTTTGTGCAGGTGCGTAAAATACCAAACACGCTTCCAAAGCACAAGTTTGGTCATGGACAGTCTCTGTTATATTTGTCTATATGTTTATATATATGTATATATGTATATATATATATAGTTAGTTAGTTAGTTCTAAAATATATATGGAGCATTTCAGAAATACAGGTTACAATTAAAAGCCAACGAAACGGAGCCCTAGACATAGGAGTTATGTCATTAAGTCATTTTAAACGACGTGGCTACCTTGATTAAAAGTGTTTACATTTTATAAAGCTTCTGCCTCGTAAGTGTTCTAAAACGGTCTAGGGAAGCCTACACAATGTTTCATTGTAAACCAAATTATTAATAAACCGTGAACGCCATCCTAATTGGATGAGTCAATATAGGCCTAGATATAGTAGGCCTACACCTCGCCAAAAGAGATTTTGAGTGTGGGCCTACTTAGTGCTAATTTACCAAATCCCATCGGAGGTCGATTGGCCGCCACGCAGAGGTGGAAGCGCCTCTTCCGTCGAAGAAAAGCCGCACATCTGCTTTGGGGGCGAGCGCTGCGTAAAAGCAGGAGTGGCGGTTTGGTGCCTTTAAATAGGGCCGTTTCTGGACTCCGGCACAACACATCATCTCCAGACGTCTAGCAGCCCGCTGTGTAAGAAAACCACCGGGTTTGTTGTCGTTAGGATGGATGTAAACAAGAAGTCCGAGATGATGGACACCGTGCTGGCGGTCCTACTTGCAGTCCTCCAAGGGTTCCGGCTGGTCGAGTCCGTCCCCAACCCCTCGCCGCTGGTCGGCTCCAACTGGGGCAACCCGCGGAGGTACGTGCACCTGCAGACGTCGACGGACATCAACAACTTCTACCTGGAGATCACGTCGAGTGGCCACGTGCGCAAAACAACACTCAGGAGTCCATACAGTAGGGTTACTTTTTTACTTTTTAATTTTTTTTATTTCAACCGTCCATGTGTAAAATGTATGATGTATTTCTACTTTTTATTTTTACAGGTGTGATATTAATCAAAGCCGAAACTAGAGAGCGAGTCGCCATCCTGGGCATCAAAAGTAACCGCTACCTGTGCATGGACTCAGAAGGCAACCAGTTCAGCTCTGTAAGGGACAAATTGCTATTCTTTTGAAGATGTTCCTCAACTTATTGTGGTAATTTGTGGTAAAAAAGAGCAGCATCGTTACGTATATTTTACGCAATTATAGGCTATATCGACGCATACAACGTCTATGGTGACCTCAATTCGACCTATATTATGTATTTTTATTATGTATTGTTAAGTGTGTGTGTGTGTGTGTGTGTGTGTGTGTAGTACATCTGCCACAGGGACAGCTGCCTCTTCAACCACAGGCTGCTGGAGAACCACCGCGACGTGTACTACTCGTGCCGCAGCGGGATTCTGTTCGACCTGGAGGGTTCCAGGCAGACGTTCACCGCGGGCCACAACCTCCCGCGCACCGCGCTCTTCCTGTCTGAGAAGAACACGGTGCCGCTGGAGCGCCTCTTGCACCGCGAGAAGAGGAACCGGGGCCTGCAGCTGCCGGTGGACCCCGCCGACCCGCACAACGTGTACGCGCACGGTCAGACGGAGGAGGGCTCCGACTCTCGCGCAGTGCCAGAGGACGACGCCGACTTGGACGTGGAACAGGGAGAGGGCGGCGGCAACGTCTCCAGGGAGACTTCCCCATCGGCACCGTCCGACGACGACCCGTGGAACGTGCACTCCGCGGGCCCCGGGGGGAGCCCCAGACTCACCGGGACAATGGGCTGATGTGACGACACTTTATTGACATATTGTCAGTATGTTGTGGTTGGTGTTGTTTCCGATGGAGGTGGGTTTTTACAGCTGGTCTGAGAGAACCGCAATGGAAAAAATACGATCAAAGGCACGGTATGTGACAGGAGATGTTCTCATAGGGAAACAAACGGTTCTATTTTAGTTTAATTCTGGGTGAATGACCTGAAAGCAGGGAAGCAGTTGCGAGGGAAAAAAACTGCGCACTCGCGCACGGTTGATGTAAAATTTTCAGAATGGGACACACATGAAATGTATCTTTACTAGACTATTTTAAAGCATTCCTAACAGTTCACCTTAAAACAACTTAACATAATATCACTATGCAAATCAGACAATCTAAATCCAAACATTGCCTATAGATTGAATGCAGAAACACTGCCTGTTTTTGATAACTTCTTTTTCTATTTATATTATTGACTTGAAAATTGATGTAAAATTGTAAAATAATGTCTAACGATAACCTACCATCATTATTTTGTAAATGAACATCTGAAATCAAATCTACAGTCTGTTAATTTAGACTCTAGCACACGAAAGTCTCCAAACAGGCTATTTATTTATTGAAATCACTTCCTTGTTATTTATATTGTGTATTTATGTGCTCTATACGTCAAATGTACAGAAAGAAAAACGTTACATGTCCTTCAATATGTGGGTGGGAAAGTCAGTGTCTATAAATTAAATAAATTACCAAGAAAAACGTGATTTCTGAATTTCTTTTGTCTTAAGGATCTCTGAACAGACCTACTGGGGCCCCTGGGGTCCCTAGGGCCCTCAAGAAAATGTGAAATGCTATAGAGGAGTTAAGTCAATAATTTGATCATATTTTAGTGTTTGGTGTACTATAAATGCAAATAACAAGTCCATGCATGACTTGGTTCTGGACATTTTTGTGTTTGGGGGGCTGGGTTCTTCATATGGAAATGAATATTGAAATAAATATGGATTTAGAAAATATATACAAGTAAACGGCACATTGTGAGGTCACACTCTGCATAAGCATGTCTATAGGATTGCTTTCTTTTAAGACACAAGGCTTACAATCAAAGTAGTTGTTGTAATGTCAAGACTATAATAAGTCCCTTTCTTACGGGCACCTAGTGTTTCTTGAAGGATTGTTGCCATTTTTAGACGTGCTGTGAAAAAAACATGAACCAACAGTTGGCAAGAAACTACCAAAACAGAAGGTCAACAAACGTCCCAACAACAGTAAGCTGATTCACACCAGAAAAGTGTTTATATTGCATGCGATATTGAATTGGAGAATCCATATTTAGTTTTCTGTCATCTTTCAGTTTGTTTCTCCCCTTCTTTTAAATAAAACACAGGCAGTACAGCAATCTCTACACCAGAGTAATATGAATTTAAAATAATGACTTAACACGTTTGTTTCAACCTTTGGTATCAACATTCCCACAGAAGGAGCAAACTTGTGCCACAGTTACAAACATAGTTTTACAAAAAGAAATTACATTTAAGAAAGTGCATGCTCTTCCCGAAACATTCAGTATGGATCTACAGTATAACACGCATCTTAATGTCATGTGCGAAGGTGCGATCTTAGATTCAACCCTGTCATTCCAGCCCCACATTAAGCCCATCACCAAATCATTTTACAAAGCATTTTACCACCTTAAAGACATATCCAGACTCCAGCCACCACTCTCAGACTCTGCAGTCTGTAGAGTCTGAGAGACAGCACCGCCTACACCCCCTCTCAGAATCTCCGCTCCTCAGATACTGCTCTCCACCCCCGATGCCGGCGGACTTATGGGGACTTATGACATTTTAATATGACACTGGGTGGCAGCCACCACCCAGTGTCATATTTAGACACTGGCCTTTGGACCCTGATCTTTTCTCATCTTTTATTTTATTTATCGTTCTGTTTTTTCTTTTTCACTTTTTTGTATTCTTGTTCTGTGTCTCCCACATGTTGCCTTGGGTCCTGATGAAAGGCGCTATATGAATCGAAATTACTATTATTATTATTATTATTATTCATTTCACGGTGCTTCATCCCATCACCTCGCAGTAACATACATCAAGTAAGAGTTTGATTCGATTGATCGATGACTAGGTGATAATGTACAACAAGAAGAGTGATGCATCACCGCTATTTGACGACCTCAGAGGAGGGGTTTCTCCCTCTCTTGGTTGGTCTTTCTGTCTCTCTCCGCCTCTCTCTCTCTCCATCTCTATGTCTCTCTCTCCGTCTCTTTCAGCGTCCCCAGGTGGTCCTTCCTATTGATGAAGACACAGCGTGCAGCAGCTAGCTCCACACCCCCGCCCCCCGGGGCTCGCCTCAGCGTGAGGACGAAGCGGCTGACGCCCGTGTTGGGGCAAGGGGAGAGGTGCTGGGAGGTCCGGACGCCGGCTGGGGGCACGCAGCCTAGGTCCTCGAGCAGGTGCTTGACCGCCACGCGGATGTACGCCCCGTGGCTGACTGCCAACACGTGGACGCCCACCCCCTCCAGCCCGTCCTCTGGGGAGCCGTTACCTGACGGACGGGGGGGTCCCGTTGTTGTTGCCGTGGCGGTGTTACCGGAGGTTGCAGCGCCGCCGTGTTCCTCCATCAGCCGCTGGAAGAGGACTTTGAGGAAAGCCTTGAAGCGAAGCCGGACCTGGGTGCAAAATGATCAAACAAAGCAGCCACGGGAGAGACTTAATGGACTGATCTTAACCATACTTAAAGAGCCCCTATTATACTAGGTGTGAGTGTGATTAGCCATTGCAAGCAGTTTCAAAATTGTCATGTGACTAACATTGTCATTGTGACAGTGACATCACAAGTGAGAGTGTCCATCCAGATGTATGATGACTAGATCAGTCTACCAGCCTACCCAGTGGACTGTATCAACTGGTAGACTTATCTAGTCATCATACATGACTCAATCGTAAGCTTGTAACTAAGCTTGTAAGCGTGTATGTTCTAATGACCTGGCAATCAGGAGTGCTTAAATTCTATTCTAATTGTACTATACCATCAGCGATATAATGTTGTTTCCCTCTTTCCACAAATGTACTTATTGTAAGTCGTTTTGGATAAAAGCGTCTGCCAAATGCCCTAAATGTAAATGTAAATACATCTAGGTCAGGGGTGTCAAACTCAATCACACAAGGGGCCAAAATGTAAGTCTAAGTTGTGGGCCAAATTGTTTATTAAGATTTAACATTTATTGAACAGTCTCAAACTGACAATGTTTCAACCAGAAATATGAATTTGAACAGAGTGCAACAACCTTTTCCCTTATTAAACTAAATTAAAAAAAAAAATATATATATATATATACTGTATTATAATATATTTTCTTCAACAATAACATCAAGCAAAATAATAATATTGCTACACATACAAAGTAGGATATGTCATTAACACAAAATAACAATAAGGGTTGTCTCAGTTCACAACTATATTGATAAAGTTTTGGGTGAAGTTGATAAGGTGATGCTGCTTGTCCTGAACACACCAAGTTTTTGGCAGTAGCTTTAGTAAACATTTCCTTCTGCGATTGCAGTCTGCCTTTTAATTCTTGGACAATTTGATGTTTTTCTTGAAGGGTATATTTAGCATACTTAGCTCCATGTTTGGTGTCAAAATGCCGATGTATATTGTACTCCTTCACCACAGACACTGCCTCATAACACAAAATACACACCGGTTTATCTCCTCGAAGCACGAACATATATTCCCTTTCCCATCTTTCATCAAATTGTCTTCCTTCGGCGTCAACTTTTCTCTTCTTGGACATTTTGGGATTGATTGTTAATATTTCTAATCTCCGCTCGTTGGAAAACCGGCTGTGAAACGCTGAAGTAGAAACACTGCACTCTAGCGGCGGGATGTCACTTCGCGCGTCACAGAATCGAATTGTGGGAGATGTAGTTTGTGGGCAATGTGCACTTTAAATTAGCATAGACCTTATTTGAGACAATCATGTGCATTTCAAGCTCTCGCGGGCCACATAAAATGGCGAGGCGGGCCTTGAGTTTGACACCTATGATCTTGGTGGTCACTCCTACCTACAGTATAATGTCACAATTACAATTTGAATAGTCACATGATAATATTGTAATGGCTAATCACACTTACACCTGGTGGTATAATAGAGCCCCTTTATAATAAATGGTAAATGGATTGCATTTATATAGTGCTTTTATCCAAAGCGCTTCACATTGCCTCACATTCACCCAGTCATACACTGACGGCGGTGTCAACCATGCAAGGCAACAACCAGCTCTTCGGGAGCAGTTAGGGTTAGGTGTCTTGCTCAGGGACACCTCAACAAGCCGGGGATCGAACCAGCAACCTTCCGGTTGCCAGACAACCGCTCTACCTCCTGAGCTACTGCCACACGTAATAGAGCCCCTTTAACATGCATGTCTAATCAAACATTTCAAACCCAAAAGGTCCACTTAACTGCAATCTATTCAAACCCGATCACCAAACTAATCCTACCACGCCACAAGAGATTTACAGACAAGCTACTCTCTGCATATCTTTGTTTATCTAAAGATAGGGTCACTAGGTGGTGCTGTTGTACAAGCAATAATCAACATTTGGAGCTTACAAGGGGCTTCTTTTCTAAAGGAAAATTAAGATGACAGTAGGGAAATAAAAAATGTAATGATTAGTATATAAATTGTTCTAAATAAACAATCATTATTACTTACTGACTATCAAGCTGGCACCATCTTTCCTGTGACTCAGCTAGAACTGTAACACATTTTCTCTTGAATGCAGCATTTAACGCCTATAAAAACAAAACTCTAGCTTGTGGTGTCAACATTACCACAACCATGGTATGCAATGTTTCATCATTGCATACCACACGCAGACCGTCTCTCTGTAACTTCTGTTATCAGTGATGGACTCACCTGGTCTAGGGTCTCCCCTCCTGGGGGGGTATAGTCGCGACAGGATTGGCCGGCGGCGTTGGCCATGTTCTTCAGATCCTCTTTGGGCCGGCCCTCGGCAATCCCGAAGCCCTAGTATGACGAGCGCAGAGCTACCGATCAGACGGACAGCATGTTCTTCTAGCTCCTGTGAACACTTGGTTTTTAGGAATGTGGCTGTGCAACACTTAGATTTTTTTGGTCATTGCTCCAATACTGGTTGTATGCTTTGAGCATGCAAGCCAGTGGTTCTCAAATGGGGGTACGTGTACCCCTTGGGGTACTTTGAAGGATTGGAAACAAATGTGTCCCTTTTGTCGTTTTAATATTTATTATATATACAGGTATATTATAATATATTATATTATGAACAATTGTAAAATACGGCACTTGCAGGGGCATTTGGCTGAAAGAAATATCTTACAGGGGGTACATGAGGAAAAATAGTTTACGAACCATTACAATAAGCCACACTTGTAGGTCACTGCATCTACTAAATGACTTAAGTATTACAATGACAAAATGTGATGCTAAATGGCTAAATGTAATGCTTCTGCCTTTGTATCACTCACTGCTACGTGAGTTTATTGACTTTGTAGATGACCCGTACCTTGTCGTGAGAATGGGACAGTGGTAGCACAGCAATAAAAAAAGAATAATAAAATGAAATAGACAGAAGAAGTACTCTGTCGTACCCGTTCTCTGAGTAGCGGCTCCAGGACCATCTCCATACTGGAACACCAGGAGTTGTTCCTCAAAATCTGTTCTGTTGTCTGAACAAATAAAAACACACAATAGTAAGCTTGTGTTCCTGTGGAATACAGTCATCAACACACACTGACCTCAGAACCAGAGACAGGCATTAACATTGCATTAGCTTGGTTGCCCAGTTCCAAGCACGCAGTAATACTTTTGTCTCCCTCTTTCGACAAATGTGTTACTTTTTTGTAAGTCGCTTTGGATAAAAGCGTCTGCCAAATGCTCTAAATGTAAATGTAATACTATAATGATAATACTAGCACTTGCATTAGTTTTACTTGCTTCACACATGGCTTGATCTGACTTGTATATCTTCTAAATACACATGCAAATGTTTTCAAAAGAGGATAGATTAAACCAGTAGTTCTTAAACTATTTTTACTAATGTAATATTTTTTCAGCCAAGTACCCCTTTAAAGTTAAAGTGATATGGTCTTATTGGAAAGATTTACCAAACTTGTTACTATGTTACTATTCAGATTTACTGTGGAATTGTTCATAACCAATATTAAAGCAACAAAAACATGTTGTTCATGTGAGTACCCCCTGCAATCCTTCAAAGTACCCATAGGGGTACACTGGATTAAACTAATCTTTCAAAATGGTATTTGATGACAGCCATTTACAAAATCCCTTTCAACAAGATGATTTGATTCCCGTTTTCTCTTAACCAAAGGCTTCTATCAACATGTAGCATGTTTCCAATGCATGCTGGGAAGCTGGGTAGGAATCACATGTTCATTAACAACAAGTATTGGTTGAATATTGACACCTGATTATACAGGTAGTATTATTAAAGCTGCTGTAGTTAGGGTTCAACAGTTGTAGAGAGAGCAGAAAAGAGCAATATTTGGAAACTAAACTAAAAAGACATCCCCTCCCTCTCTGCTCCTTCCCTACGTTTTGCCATTGAAAAGTGTTGCATTCACAAATCCAAATTGTCTCATACAGAGGCAGTTAATTAGAAACAGACTCATTTCACTCACGAAAAACTGAAACATGGCTATGCCATTTCTAACAAATGACACTCAAATAATGGTTCTTAAACCTTACCTATAGCACCTTTGATAATATTGTCTCATTTAGCAGGTGCATTTATCCTGAGCGAATTACATTTTAATTTGTGAATACATCACATCATGAAGGAGCAGGTAGGGGTGAGGCATCTTGATGTTGGGGATCAAAGGCTGTAGTGGATTAGTCACTCTACCATCAAGGTTGTTGCAGACAGATTTAAACGTGTTTTAGCTGCTTTAATCCAAAATGATTGACAGTGAATTCAGATACATGTCCTTAAAGAGCAGGTATGGGTTAGGGCGTCTTGCTCAAGGTAGTCAAGTTAGGCTGCGGACATCGGGGTCAAACGCAGAACCTTTCAGCTGGGAGTCAAACACTCACTGTCTCTTCGCTTGAAACTATTTAGGGTGACTGAATGCCAGACTCACCTGGCAGGTTCGTTGCAGGTCACTGGTGTACACAACGCTGAACAGAAGATCTCGGAGATACAGGCCGACCGCCTCGGCCTGCAGCAAACCAGTCTCCGACAGCGTCGTGTCGACGCCTTGACCTTACAACACAAAACCACATTTGACGACCAAATTCACCACTTTCAATACACTGTATTATAATACCGGATACATCCAAACCAAATCTACTGGAATACGTCCAATCAAAATCAAAAGGTAATTAGATTAGGCCAAATTCTGCGGTTAGTAGAATACAAAAGAATGCAATTATGTCATTTGTGTTTGTCGCACCAGCTGAATTGTGCGTCTGGCAGAGGGAGACATGCTGGTACAGGATCCGCTGTAGGATGGTCATTCATAGTAGTAAACATACCTTGCAACAGCTTGTCTCTGTTGTACTGCGTTTCCCCACTGTATGGAGACAGGTTTAGTTAAAGCCAAAGCCTTCGCAACACAGGTCCTATGACAATGCCCTGACCCTGGCTGGCTATGCCAATAACACTAAAATACAACAAGCAGTAAAATACAATTAGTAGAATACACTATTTGTGTTTTGATTGATATAGCTCACGTCTGCCTAATTCAAAGTGTAAACTTCCAGCCGCCATACTTCATCGACCGACTTTGAACACATTTTATATGGGAGATTATGACGCTAATCGTGTTAAATAAGAATGGTAGTGCATTTCAGACTTTTCCAAAAATAAAAATAGGGCGATATTCACTTACTGTCGTACGATTGTCAAGCTAAATGTAAACATCTTCACCGCCGGTCACTTTGGATGCATTTCCTGGTTATTTAACGTGACGTAGTACGTTGCGTCACAGCAGGAGCCAATAGCAAGATACATCTAATTAGGTTAAAGGATAACTTAGGGATTTCTCAACCTGGACGCTATTTCCCCATCATTTGGGTTCTAACGAATGCGGACAACAATTTTTGAAGTTGGTCCTGTATTGAGCGAGAACGCAGCCACGAAACATCTGCAATGTAACCCTTGGGGGCAATAAGTCAGCTAATGTACATCTGCTTGTTTTGACCCTACAGAGCTTGATCCATTTACATTTAGACATTTACATTTAGAGCATTTGGCAGACGCTTTTATCCAAAGCGACTTACAAAAAAGTAACACATTTGTCGAAAGAGGGAGACAACAATATATCGCTGAAGGTAGACTGCAATTAGAACAGAACAAGTTACAAGCATTCCTGGTTGCCAGGTCAATAGAGCAAGTTTACAAACTTACAGTTGCTAGGTTGGCTCCTTACTGTACAACAGCAGGTAGCCAGGATAAGGTGCTACACAAGCTAAG
>OMKP01005315.1:3231-16361 GCA_900302375.1 Bathygadus melanobranchus
AGAGGGGGGGGGGGGGGTGTTGATGGGGCAGAGAGGTAAGTGAAGGAAGGAAAGAAGGGGAGGAGAGGTGAGGACAGAGAGAGACGATAGATGGTAAAGAACATTTCACTTAGACACTGGTAAAAAACAGTTGTAGAACACAAGAGAGGAGCCATGCTAAACCCACGCGCATGTAACATTACAACAAAAACACGCAAGCAAGTGGTGTACGATTAGGCTGTATGCGTGTGTGTACAATAGCCTACACAATGTACGAGTGGATCTAATTTTCTAATTCGATATGCCGTGCGTCAACATCTATTGTCTCACATAGACACGCACACAACAGCAAACAGACACAGACACACACACACACACACACACAGCTAAACCCAACAGGAAGCCCACTGTTACTAAGCAGTGAAAGCAGTGATTCCAGCGGCTGAGCTCCACCACAGTGTTCTGCTGCTATGCGATCCCTCGTACAGATCATAGCCATTAACACCACTTGAATCTCCAGTCACCCATGTGCCCACACAAACTAGCACCACCCTAACACACACACGCACACACACACACACACCTTCTCTGTGGATTTACTCACGCAGCATGGAGAAGTGAAAATCCTTGCACCACTCAGCTCTCCCTGTCATCTTGCCAGCAACTGCACCATCCACTCTCCCTCAGCCAGCGACTCAACCTGTAGGCTACCACCACAGCAAAGCTCTCCCTCTCTCTCTCTGTAGCTCTCTCAACCTGTAGGCTACCACCACAGCAAAACTCTCCCTCTCTCTCTCTGTAGCTCTCTCAACCTGTAGGCTACCACCACAGCAAAACTCTCTCTCTCTCTCTCTGTAGCTCTCTCCACTT
This sequence comes from Bathygadus melanobranchus, assembly GCA_900302375.1. NCBI lineage: Eukaryota > Metazoa > Chordata > Actinopteri > Gadiformes > Macrouridae > Bathygadus > Bathygadus melanobranchus. The sequence continues at coordinate 4,081 of OMKP01005315.1, forward strand.
GTAGGCTGCCACCACAGCAAAACGCTCTCTCTCTATCTCTCTCTCCCATCCTGTATTCTACCACCACAGCATAACCCTCTCCCTCTCTGTATCTCTTCTCAATCTGTATGCTACCACCACAGCATAACTCTCTCTGTCTCTCTCTCTCTCACACACACACACACTCCCAGCCCTCAAGAGCCATTATGATCCGCTGCTATTACAAGTCTGCCATCGGCAGGCTACTCCTCTCCTCACAGAATTGTTTTAACACACATGCTAGTATCTTACCCTGGCGGAGGGCCGTGCTCAACAGCTCTGTACGCCTGTGTGCGTTCTTCTTGGCTGTGTGGCTGTGTCTCTGCTCCTCAGCTCTCCTGCAGTAGCATCAGCAGCAGCATCCTCAGCCTGGCTGGCTTCCGCCTCCTTCGCCCCCCACACCCCTTCTCCTCCTTCTTCTCTCCTCTCTCGCTCTGTGCCCCGACCGGGTGAGCTGTGCGTTAAGCAGCAGGGCTCCCCTCGGGGCGGCCCGATGGCCGGGGATCAGCGGCACAGGCTGGAGCCATACCTGGCAAAAGCCAATCGGGTTGCATGGTTAGTTTATAACTCTCTATATAGTTGGTGAGAGCCACTAGTTGTGAACAGATGGAGTCTGGATCTAAATACAGTGACAGGAGATCACACATGTGGAGTATATTTAGATATATATAGAAATGTAAGACCTCTTTGGTGCAATGCCTTGTTTAAGTCATAATCAATACTGTGAAAATTGAAAGTTGTACGGGCTTCCTTGGGAACTATAGACCCAAAAACGTTACGGACAATTTCTATGCAATTATAAGGGCTGTGTAACGGACTACAGAACATAAAATAAAATAGCAATCTATAGATCGGTGAAATAGGTATGCAATAAACTCCTCGAAAAGTAGACCTATAATTCTAACAGGCATAAACTGATTAATAATTTTATCCACGTCGCTTAATGAAAAGTGCTATTCCACAGTCCTGTTAAACACCAAGTCACCGATCCTGATTGAATGATGCTTGATCATGTAGTGCTATGAAATAGTTCAATTATTGATTTGTAGAGGAAGCAGATGGTGAGGCTTCTATGGTAATAGGCTCATTCCATATCTTATCATGTTCTTCTTTCCTATAGACTATAAACGCGTCGAAGCAACACGCATGGATGTGGGCTGCTATGGCAGAAATCGCATAGGCTATAACCTATACCATGTAGGCTAAGAATCGCTTACATGGTAAGACGTATGCGTTATAAGCCCGTAATAGATATCGAGAGGAAAAACAAATTACAGTTTCATCGTTTTTTGGGACACAATGATAGGAGGAGCACGCGCACCAAAACAACCACATAGATTCAATAGCGTGTATTTAATTTCCTCCTGCAAAAAAATGTACAGCGGCTGTGTGGAAGCTTATGTTTTGCATAGTCAATAAAAGGGCTCGCAAAATGCGGTCCGTTGTTAATATGATTAAATGTACATTCATAGGATTTATGATATAGTCATAACTAAACGCATTCAACATGCTGAACAAAAAAAACTAAAAAGCGGTGCATATCCTATTAGCTGTCGCTTATTATTTCCATCAGTGTGCAGTGAAACCAACCCATTCCCGACCAAAGGAGCGCACGATCGGTCACATCACATCATGCAAATATTATAAAGATACACTCACCTAAACGAATGATGTGGCCCATATATCACACACGGTGTGGTCTACGCCAATAGCCCGAAACTCTCACGGAACACTTTCATTTAAATTTTAAGTATTTATGAATGAAACCCTATTGCTTAAGACACACCCACTCAGTCGGAGACGCGGCACGTGACGCGCTGCGTCTCCGCTGGAGAACACGCCCACTAAGGGGCGGGGGGGGGTGATTGAAGCAATCGATAGGGCTCTCCTCCTGAGAGGCTCGGTTGTGATTGAGATCGTCTGTGATCAAAGGGTGCTGAGAGGAAACCCCCGCGCGAGTGTACTGAACTGTGAGAGGCGTGTCTTCTTTGACTTCTCGCATTTTGATAAATAGTAATAATTTGATATTAAAGACTAAAAGAAAATGCATAGCGCATACCAATAAATGACATATATTGCATATGAAGTGGGATGGCGCATTACAACTACGTATTTGTGATTGAATAATTGTGAGTGCTTCCGAATAATGACAAGTGCATGAGAACAGCAAACGCCAAAAGCAACGGAGTCGGCTCTCAGATAGGCTATGCTTTTGCGCCATCCGCTGGTATTGGAAAATCATTGTCGCTGCTGGAAACGTGTGCCAGGCATTGCCAATCGTGAAACCTATATGCGTATGTATGCCCTATCGTGCATAGGTATCACATAAAAATGATGAATAACAATTTCACTTGGAATACATCCACATTTACTGCGCGCTGATCAACCGTGGCCGCTAGGTGACGGATACGTTTGCAAAAGCGCTGCGCGTCGTTTACTACATATCCCGATTTGCATTCCGTCCATAAAAAAAGACTACACTTTCCGGCGTGCATTGCGCCATCGCCCGCGTAAGGCATTGTGGGTAGGGTACCAACGTCCTTGTCCTAGCGAGCCCACACCGACTGCTTTCACGCCAGGCATCTCTGCAGTCCACCTCTGTTCCTAATAACACACGTCTGTCCCCGGGTACGATGGCAGCCAGGTTCCTTCGTCGTGCCGGCCCCATGCTCAGGCAAGCCCGGTGCTATGCCGAGGCTGTCTCCGGAGGTCCGCAGATGTCCTTCACGTTTGCTTCTCCCACACAGGTAAGAGTGTGTACGGGAGGCGTCTTAGGCCTAGCTAGCGGTAGCTAACGTGATGTTTTGATCTCCCAACAGGTACCGGTACTGTCCGGTACACCCGACCCGCTTTACGTGTCGTGTAACGTTCTCTAGTCATGTGCTGCTGACTTTGCTGTGCAGCATTTAGCCGTTACTGAGACGCTCGCCGTACCGCGGTAGCTTGCTAGCCTAGCCCGCTAATGTCAAACTGAGCATGACTTCACGCCACTTGTCATTGGCTCTTTAACGGGAAGTCTAACACATAAATATATTAAGATATATATTAAGCTGAGATACAAGTGCGTGCAGTCGCAGCGGTCCAAGTGTCACCAGTGTGTGGTAACACTAACTTTAGGCCTGTGTTTGCAGGCATCAGTTCGACAAATCCCCAAAACTGCAGTCATTCATTTTAGCATTTGACTCTTTGAATGTGTGTATGTGTTTAATTTAGTTGTTTTATATTCTACATCTATGCCATTTGCAGTTTACATGCTGCTGTCTGTGAACGATTGCAATGCCCTTGAATGTGTGCTGAATAGTAGCTGTGTATCTGGAGTCAGTGGAAAAACAGTGGCTGATGTGTGATCACGACAGTAGCTCAGGGGGTAGAGCGGTTGTCTGGCAACCGGAAGGTTGCTGGTTCGATCCCCGGCTCCGCCTAGCTAATTGTCGAGGTGAGCAAGACACCTAACCCTAACTGCTCCCGACGAGCTGGTTACCTTGCATGATTGACACCGCCGTCGGTGTATGAATGGGTGAATGTGAGGCAAATGTAAAGCGCTTTGGATAAAAGCGCTATATAAATGCAGTCCATTTACTATCTATAATAGCCTATGTAAATCACGCTCTTTTAAGGTAGTTATATACAGTTATGTTAAGTTGTTCTTACTGCACAACATAAAAACATTACATATCAGTACAAACATCATGTACTTGTTGCTCACATCCAGTTGTTTACACCCCCCCACCCCCTCCCGTTGTGTTTCCAGGTGTTCTTCCAAGCGGCTAGTGTAAAGCAGGTGGACGTGCCCACCCTGACGGGTGCGTTTGGTATCCTCCCTGCCCACGTCCCCACCCTTCAGGTTCTCCGGCCCGGGGTTGTCACAGTCTTCAGTGATGACGGCACAGCTGCAAAATACTTTGGTGATTTTTCTATATTGATTTCATCCTGCAAAAGATACAAAACGTATAATTGAACTTTGAGATTTTGTTCTTTTGGGATGCCTTTCCCATGATGTTGGAAGCCTTGTTGTATGGCTATAACAACTCCCAACACCATCATGCATGCATTGTCTGTAAGGGCAGACAATTCTCCTCCACTGAAAATGTGTGGCTATATACACGTTATTGACTAGGCGAATATTTTATTGTTTAACCAACTGGTGGTGCCCACCCCTTTGGCCACCCTACTCATGTTGTTGTTTTATTCAAGTGATTTGTTCTTGGATGTGCACGATATGCAGCCCGTCCAGCAGGGGGCAGCAACGTTAGGCCGCATGTGGTTTGTGAGCTGCAGAATTGAAAGGAATGTTTTCCTAAAAGAATCTCCTAATTTGCGATTGCCCCACTCAATGTTAAGACTGTTGACTGTAAGACTGTCTGTTGGAAAAACATACTGAACTCTCAAAAAATGAGGGATGGCCAAGTAATTGCACTGCATCACTAAGTGACACTAATTCACACAGTAACACAGTAGAGATGACCAATTTAATATGATTTCTATTGATGACATTATATTGGTCAATACTGTAATGGAGACAATGCATTGTGTGTGTGTTTGCGCACAGTGAGCAGCGGGTCAGTGACGGTCAACGCTGACTCCACAGTGCAGCTGCTGGCGGAGGAGGCCGTCCCCCTGGACCAGCTGGACGTCACAGTGAGTATCCCTCTGACTCGCAACCCCCTTATCAGATCTGATGGAGGCCAAGCCGCTTCACCAACGGGATTATTAGTAACGATGTCTGTTGGCCACGGAACGTATCGGTAGACTCGGTTGACCTGTGACCTGCTGAAGCTCTTTGATTCAGGGTCAGGCTGTTGGCATTTGTAAATGTCACATATGAGCTTGAAGTGTTTTAATTTTTAATCGTGTTAGTTGTGGTTTAAACCTAAAGCCATTATGCTTCTACATGCACCAGGTTTATTTAATTGCACAATTGCTATCATTGCATAGCATTCTTTTCTTTGTTCCCTTTGATTTCTTTTTATTGTTAATTTCTTTGTTTCAAGATGGCTCCTTTTTGTATGATACAACCTGTCCCTTGTGTTTTGATGTCATATTTTGCTACGTGGCCTAAATTGAGGGAACCGTTTGTCAACTGCCTGCGGGTTAGGCAATCTATTAACAGGGTTTCTATGGTCCAATGAGATTTGTGTAATGAGTATATCCCCTATTCAATTGGTTGAGATCTCTTTAATTGACCATCCACCAGTGTCCTTTTCACACAAAGATGGCAGGTAATTAATGATGGTGAGTAACAGCTAATTCAACATGTAGTTTTCATTTTCCATGCGTTGACCCCCTTGTTCAATTTGATGTTTCTATTTGATCAAGTTTCTATTTGATGTTCAATGGGCCAATGTGTAAATGTCAGTCTTGTTAATATGTGGCCATGTAATTATAATGTAACAGGATGGAGGTGTCTCCTTCACCTTGAGCCGGGGCCATTGTCACCGTCAAGTTGACTTGGGTCGTGTCAAATGGCGCTGATTATATTGCCTGTTGCCTCCTCCACACCTTGGGTAACAATGCCCTACGCAGCCATACTGTTAATAAGTAGGAAAAGGTCAGTCACAGTTGAGTTATAGCCAATGTGTCAGACCCCTACCGTGAGACCTTTTGACTTAGCAGCTATGTTTGGCATTTCTCCCTTCTAATCATTACTGGGACAAATGAAGCTTTCAGGGGCCAAGAAACGACGGGTTGGGATTTGCTAAGCTTGTACTTCCGCTGCGTTTTTTCCACTGTTCCCCGCTTGACCTCGCTGCACTGTCTTTTAGCGTCCGTGCTAACATACAACAGGTTTCAGCACGGCGTCTCCTACAGGTTCTCCTGTTACACACGTGTTTCTACAATCCCCCCTCCAGCCAAATAGGAGGGCTGCCTTGTAGTGATACAGTGATACAGCAGCGATACCTCTCATTCTAATGTCTACTTTTGGGCTTTAAACGTGTGTTAAAACAACTTCAGGTCCCGCCCAGGTTTTGTCATATACCAAAGCAGTGATTCTCAACTGGTGAGTGGCGAGGGCATTTTGAGTGGTTCGCAGAGCATATACCAAACCTTAATCTTGAGAGAAAAGCACCATGAATTAACTAATGTTTCAATGTTAATTCATGTTTCAATGCCTTACTATTTCATTGAGTTGCAATGTTTTTAACAGTACATGAAGGCATTGTTGATTATTGCTTATTTCTGGGTTGTGACTCAATGAGGCATGTGGGTCCTAGGCTAGACCAGTTGAGACCCACTGTACTAAAGGAACACTTTAGAATGGATTCTCTTTATACTTTGCTCAATATTGATGCAATGATGGGGGAAGCGCCAATAAAGTCCATTACTTATACGGAATTGCCCGCATGTGCCTATACTTGTGCAATGGATACCGGATCAATAAAATTCATTAAAAGCAATTGATCAGACCAGGGCACGTAATGTACACTTGGTTTAATTGATCCGTGATGCCAGTGGGAGATGACGGTATCACATCTCATCTCTGCTGAATAGTAGCTGTGTATCTGGAGTCAGTGAAAAACATAGTGGCTGATGTGTGATCACGACAGTAGCTCGGGGGGGTAGAGCGGTTGTCTGGCAACCCGGAAGGTCGCCGGTTCGATCCCCAGCTCCGCCTAGCTAATTGTCGAGGTGTCCCTGATCAAGACACCTAACCATAACTGCTCCCGACGAGCTGGTTGTTACCTTGCATGGTTGACACCGCCGTTGGTGTATGAATGGGTGAATGTGAGGCAAATGTAAAGCGCTTTGGATGAAAGCGCTGTATAAATGCAGTCCATTTACCATTTATGATCAATGTCTCTGTGAAATATATCTTGCTGTAGAGGGGGAAGTTGTTATTTGTTTAGCTAGCAGTTGTGAGTGTGATTAGCGTTAGTGTTCTATTCTAATTGCAGTCTACCTTCAGCAATATATTGTTGTCTCCCTCTTTCGACAAATGTTACTTTTTTGTAAGTCGCTTTGGATAAAAGCGTCTGCCAAATGCTCTAAATGTAAATGTAAATGTAAATTAGCCATTAGAAGCGGTTTCTAAACTGTCATTGTGATGATTTTGTATACTTCCATAATGTACATTTACATTTAGGGCATTTGACAAACACTTTTATCCAAAGCGACTTACGATAAGTGCATTTGTCGAAAGAGAGACAATATATAGCTGAATGTACAAGTGCCTTGGACTCTTGACATGGCTGCATTGTCGTTTTTGAGTATTTGACAGTTACAACAAACTTTTGTTGTTGTTTTTTTTTCAGACTGCCAGGGCCAACTTGGAGGTGGCCCAGTCTGAGATGTCCGCTGCGTCTGACGAGCTCTCCAGGGCCGAGGTCCAGATCTGCATAGACGCCAACATGGCCATCGTCAAGGCCCTGGAATAGACCTGCGCTAGGTAGGAGACCTCCACACCAGTGATCCAGTTAGTTACCTACCAGCGCCTGACCTGCTACGTAGTGATGCTATTGTAGAACGATACAGGGGCATGTTTAAATTCACTTGAAATGATCTATTCACAATATCATTATTTTTTGCGTTGTAAGCTTGATAGAATATCCACTGTGATATGTGGAATGTTAAATCCCTTTACCAAATGTAGCTCATTTAAATGTTTTATTTGTCTATAAAGCACTTCTAAATACATTTTCTGTTTTTTCAGGTGTGTTTTCATGTCTGTTTGAAGGAACTGAAGACGGTCCATCTTCATGTTTCCCTGGCGTAGTCATGTCAGTCATCGCACAAATCAATCTTGTGCTTGCTTTGTACATTGAATGAAATTACCAATAAATTTATTTGGAAGAACCTGTGAATATTGGTGGGTTTTTATGAATGACTACTTGAATGCGTTCCTATTTTCAGTTTTGTTTTTTTACAATGTAGCAATTCCCCATGTTGGCCTTAGGTGGCAGCAGATATCCTTATGTACTGAGGCTGTTCATCAGCTGCAAATACAGCTGCTCCCGCAATTTAGAGGAAAGTGATCGTGTTTATTTTATCACGGATAATTAAGGAAAACTTTTCTGATCCTAGATTGTTGACTCTGAAATGATGAACGTATGCGTAGTGCATAGTATTATTCACTTAAGTTGCTTGTCGGTGTCGGGTTCCACCCCAGCCCTCAACGGCTGCCTTGATGTGCTTAGCAGTATGAGGCGGGCATGAGTCAACATGGTGAGTTCAGGCATTCTAGGGGAATGCCAGGAAAAGTGGTCTTTAACTGTGGAAATACGAACCTTTTACTCTGTAGCTGCTAATCATAAGCTTCTGTTCAAACCCACCAGAGGAGTCACTGACATCATCCACGTGCCGACTACAGGCTTTCGGAGAAGAAGGAAACCACAACCGGTTTATTTTAGACGTTAAATCGCCAGGGTTGTGTGCGCGCCTTCGCTCGCACGGAAAGGCCACTTTGAAACCGCGGTTGTCACCAGCAGGCTTCGTATGGAGAAGTGGACGCCAACTTACTGCCGCAGAATTTTCGCTTCGGCCGTGCTCAAAAATGTCAAGCTGAGTTTCCTTCACAAATGTTAATTCTGTCAATTTTCGACAAATGTGTTACTTTTTTGTAAGTCGCTTTGGATAATAATGTAATTTTCCAGGGTAAAAGGAACCCATTTCAACACACAGTGCACATTTCATCAAGACTAAATACGATTTAGTTCAGCTTAATAAAACCTTAAAGGCCTCTCTCACACTTCCTCCTCCTCCTCTCTGTTCTCCTTTACTATGGTTTTCTCCTAACCCCCACCCTCCTTGCATCGTGAGCTGCCCCAACACACATCACACACACATCGCACACCCTTTCGTCAGCTGCCAGTCAGCCCCGGAGGTCGGGGCAACTTGACTCATATGCAAGGCAGCAGACAGTCCAGAAGAAAGTCGTGTCATAACCACAACATTTCATCCCCATTTAGCCTTTCGCAGCCATACAACGGTTTACTGTATAGCTTAGGATTCCTGCCTGGCACCCAGAGGAAGGAAATGCATTTGATTACCATGTTCTTCCCGTTAGCATATCTATTCCCGGGGTGGTTTCCTCTGGTCTTTCGTAGTCTAAATAAGCCTTTGAAAGAAAAAAACATTTTGAGGGGCAAATAGTTTGCGAATTGTAGAATTTACAGTTATTTATTCACAAAGGGGGTGTTCAGCCCAGATGGACGGTGCGCTGTCTCTTGTTAGAACACAAACGTGTATTCACAGATAATGCAGTAAGCGCAATTCATCAGTGTTTTAGAAGTCACACATGTTTTGAGCCGTGCTCATGTAATCATGGGATCGCGATCCCATGATTACAGTCTGTATCCAACAGTAAAACACACGCCAGTCGATGTCATCTGACAAACAGCATCTCGGAATGTTCAGAGCATTTAGACTTTAGATTTCAGGGGTGGACCTCGATAAATCGCATGGCGGTAGGAACAAACATGTCTTACTTAATCTTTATTCAACCTGGAAAGTCACATTGAGATTGCAAAATCTCTGTTTCAAGTGTGTCCTCATGGGCAAGATAGGCAGAATCGACAGAGTTATTACACAGAAGTTACGCACATCATGCGAGCTATATAAAATACAGAAGAAGAAGATAAGGTCAAGCATGGTCAGGTTAAGGGATTGGCCGCAAAATCCTTCACCAATGATTTAAAAACACCAAGTGGCATTTTCCCACACTGGCTTCTGGCTCTGTTATAGCTGTAAAATGTCAACAATGGTTGAACCATTGCAGTGGCTGAACAAAGAAAATTATCTCTGAATGCATAGTGTCATAGTGTCAAGATCGTTTAAGGCTTATAAACATAGTGGTAAAAACATTACTGTAATATACGTAATAAAAATTATCCGTAGAAGCTGGATTGAACCTGTTTTCTGTGAAAAATAGGCCCACTTGTGTAAATGCCTTTCGCGGAATACTTAAAAGTATTAAGCAGGATCACTCTCAACTGTACATCTGTGTTTGGTGTAGCATGGCCTCAGGCGACCATTATTATTGTTATTATAATAGAATATGTAGAAAGTGAGGAATAAAATGAATCACGCAGCGGGTGAGTAATGCTACGGGAGTCTTTACGCCATACTGTTTCAATCGTGAGTGACACACAGCGCTGTCATTAAACGTGACAGGCGCATCTGTACGCTGCAGTGCTGACTATAATGTCTACAGGGACGATATGTATGTGCATGTAGGGGTGGTTAGTTGTTACACGTATGAATCACGAGAGAACTATATGCAGCGGTTTCCTCTCTCCAAAAACATTGCTGCCCAAGAGAATGTGTGACTAATAATCCGATGGGTTGCGAAACCGCATCGTTTTAGTGCGGTATCAAAGTTTGTTCTTTATATGCGCGGTGTGAACGAGTTTTTGCCCGTGGCAGTTTGTGTTCTATAACAGCATAGCTGAGCACCTTGCTGGTGTAAGTTAATTACAGGCTTTGGAAGAAAGGCTGGAAATGTAAGGGGTAGGTATTTAAAAAGGTCGCAAGAGTCAAATATATTGATTTAATGTATGATGGTTAGTTAGTATGTATTCCTCCTATAATTATATTACGACTAATATACTGCTAAGTATATGATGTATTATGAGGCAAATTGAATACTACCTGTATGACACAGTATACACACAATTCATTCATGCACACACTGAAATTGTTCCATAAATCTTCACTCACAACCGATTTCTACTACAAACAATATATGACATCATAAATCATACATATAATACATCTCCAAGCGTCTACTTGGCAGATTTACAATATTTTGTTCATTTTTCCTTTAACCAAAACACAGTTTCAACTTGAGAGTCAGTTCAACTAAGTGTGCTAAAGGGGGAGAGAGAGAGAGAGAGAGAGAGAGAGATCTCTACACACACAGTAGAGCTGATTGAAGTGCTGACCTTTTGGTGGGACTGTGTAAAGAGTGGGGGGGGGCCTGCAGGCTCTCAGTCAGCTGTCAGATACTGCATCCAGCCTGGGAGTGGGAGTCGGGGCTGTGACACCAGCCTCCTACCACTCTGCCCTGTTTGTGTCATCCATCCCTCCATTCTCCGCTCCACCAAAAACACCCACCCACCCATCTAATGTTCGTTCGCACATACACACGCGCGCGTACACACACACACATGCATACACACGCGCACTGCAGACACCAAATCCACAAACACACAAGCACAAAATAACAGATTGTAGCCTGAGCCAGCTAGGTAGCATTACTAGAAATAGACGTATGTGGGCTTTTAGGAGAAATGGCAAAGCAGCAGAAACAACCTCCTGTAGGGGTGAGATAATCAGCTTTGCGGGAACAGCAAATGGCTGCTGACGGGCAAGGCAGGTAATCATTCCCCAAGCTTCTGTCGAAGAGTTAGAGTGCTTTTCGGGGCTTATTCCCCTGTGTGTGTGTGTGTGTGTGTGTGTACACGCATGTTGCATGTAGTCACTATCCAACATAAACAGAGCACGAGCAGACGTAACACATGTACGTGGATCCGCCTCTGCGTGGAACACACAAATGTGTGACGGTTTGTGTTTACTGACCAAAGGCAAGAGGATAGCTGTGTGGAGGAGACAGATGAAACAATGGCGGCCTGTGTGACATTTGTTGAGCGTATAGGTCACGGCAGCCTGACAGCCGAGAGAAACTGGACTCTTTGTTCCGCTCACTTCCAAAGGACCCGAAGCTCTTTCTAGGTGGAGCACACTGACATGGGTGCGATGAAAAAATACTGGTTTGTATAAACTAATGAAACGAAAGGAGGTCTGGTTTCTTCCACCGACTGATACGGGGAAGAAAGGAAAAAGGAAGATCTGATATTCTCTAATGATTGTTAGTCGGTCCTACGTGACCACTACATAGGAGCAACACATCCACAACGTCTGCTTTAGTACAGCGCTCATAGTAATCAGTAATCAGAGGACATTGGTCCTTTATTTGCCACACGGTCGACACTTCAACGACACACTGTGAGCGGCGACACACACAAACATGCAATTATTGGCGTCGCCGGTGGAATGCCTTCTCTGCGTTTATCCCATCCTGACCATCCTCCCCCAGGGAAAGCCAGGAGCAGTGGGCAGCCATCAGTAAGGCGCCCGGGGACCAAGTCCAAGCGCTCAGTCCTGTCGTGGTCAGGGACAGGACCGAAGAGCAATCTGTTCTTCTGCATGTTTTTGTTGTGGGGTTCTATGGGGGGAACCCGAGGGAACACGGGGAGAACATGCAAACTCCAGCCAATGTGGGTTTTTGTGGGTTTTTGTATAAAATGAAGCCACTTGTATTTTGCGAC
>OMKP01005327.1:3514-13962 GCA_900302375.1 Bathygadus melanobranchus
GGGCATGTGCAAAAGGAAGTCTTGACTCTGAGCCGAGAGGTGGGGTGTGGGGGTGGGGGGGAATAAAAGAGATAAAGTACAATTTATGTAAATTGTTTATATGAGAAACGCCTTCGGGGAATGCTGCTTATGTCACCTGACATAAGCAGCAATCTTAATATCATTTTTCCAATATAAATGTGTGCGTAACACCTGCACTGCAAAATGTATATCGTTTTTGGTGGTTTAGATTTTTGGTGGGCAATATGAAATCTGTACATAATACATTGAAGAAGCATGTTCTATTGAAACTTGTTGACACAGTATTGAAAACATGCCACCTTTACATGTACACTGCACATACAGTACATACTGTATACGTGTAAGAGTTGCCATGGAACTGCAGTGGTTATTTACCTAAGTCATGTCATATGATGTAATATAGTATATATATATATAGAGTAGGTATGATCATATGTACACAATACATTGAAAACAAGTGGCCATTACTTTAAGCCTTTGCATGGTAGAAGATGGACTGGTGTACCAATAACAATGCAGTGAGTGACCACATGCAAAAAAAGGCAGGCAAAGGCCACAGGTAGGAATAGGGAAATGCTGGCCCCATATGTGACAAACACGCTAATATACTACATTACAGGGTCATAGTGATCCTATTGAAAACAGTGAGATAAAATGCTAACTTGATGTGTGACCTTCAACTTTCCGGGGTTTGGAATGGGTCTTTGAAGACAAGCCCATGATCTGCATGCATGGCATTGTCTCAGCTGGTATGATCTAACATAGTATAGGAGTACGATGGGTCACATATATAGGGAAATGCCTGCATCTATGCTAATGTTGGCTCATATCGTATTTTATTTGTACATACGTGTTAGTGTATTATTTACTAACCCTTGGATTATATCTTTGTCTATTTTCCAGCCGCAACATGACATCCATGTCATGACATTGATGAGTTTTACAGAACAGATTACTATAAAAACATGGCATGATATATAGACTTTCACATTCACATACATTACAAGATAAAAAGGAATCAGTCAGATCTGGACAAATGAAAGCACACACAACTCAAAGAACTCCAACACAGCTAAACATAGATACCCTACAAACAGAGTTACACTGAGTAACAGAGTTACACTGAGTAACAGAGTTACAAATCTACATCAAATTACATTAAGGCTGAAGAAAAAAAACACTCAACCCCAAAAACCAACGCCTTTATATCAGACTTTTACACCACTGCTGTGTCAGACTCACCCCAAGCGATTGCTCCAGAGCAGTTTGTCGGTCTTCCTTCTCCACCGTGCGCCTGCAGTCGGGGCAGACCCACAGAGGCAGCTGGAGGGCACTGGGGTTCTTCGTGGGCTGGTCCGTGCCATTCTGGCTGCAGCCCTCCGTCTCAGACTGTAAGACACTTTCCTTACGCTCGCAGCGGCACAAGAGGCATCGGTCACCGGACGTGTAGGGTGCCCGCTGGTTTAGACCGAAGGTGAACGGGGTCTGTTATGGGTAGGGGAATTGGGGGGAATGAGGATCGAAAGAATACACAACCACATTAGCTTTAACTTCAGGTAGTCACTTTTTAAATTAAAGCGTTACTCTTGGTCTGTAATGCAAAAGGAGTAACAGAATCAACAGTGTACTCTGAAATCATCTCTACATACTGACCAGCTTCTTATACAACCTTAAAACCAAACACCTAAGTTCACACAACAAAAAATAAACTTGAGTCATCTTGAATTATGAATAATCTTGGCTATTAACTGCCTGCTGTTAACTGAATCTATATCCTGATGGGCGTCGTCTGCGTTCTCAAAACCTAACACTAAACATCTGCTGGGTTCCATGCAGAGAAAACATCTGTCTTGAAATTGCGAGTTGTCTTGGTTGTTAACTGAATTTTCTAATCAAGTAATTTACCTGAAGGACTCCTGAGAAGTCAGCATTTACTGGCCCCTCTGTAAACTGTGGTGTGAGGCTATTGTTCATTGGGACCTAGGGGGGAAACAAATGGCCCAACATGAACACTCACTTGCCACTTATGAACTGTACTGTAAGGCTTAGGAGTGCTGTCAGTCTTCTGCGTCAACATACACACGTCTGGCATAACAGATCACAATGCTTAGTAAATAGCTACTGAAGATTATGCTCCGTCCGTTAAATACCATACAGACGAGGAACTGATTTAGCAAGAACGAGAAGATGAACATTTGACATTTGCCCTATGCCCTCACCCTATTATACAAAAACGTATGGCCTATAACAGAGGTACCGATACGGTTTGTGGCAATCATGGCAATAATATAGCTTACAGCAACTGAGGCGAACTGTGACTCCATTTATCGTGTCTGTATTTACAATTGTATCTATTCAAGTTTCCTTATAACCATGAAACTATGTATTTACACCACGGTATGCACATCATGTATAATCAATTGAAATGACAGCAGGTGGTGCTCGGCGTGTGTGAGACAGAAACTTTGACTAACATCGTCACAGGCTGGGATGTGTGCATGTCCACATGTACAGTGGACCAGTGAACATGCTAACCTGGTATTATGTCCAGCAATAACCAAACAATACCATACAGTTCCAATCCAGCAAACATGCAAACGTGTGATTTAATATTGGACATATTGAAAATAGAAAATGTAAAAAAGCTTCGTCCAGTCCATAGAAAAACATCCAAGTTCAAACAAGGCCCAGTAGGACTTAACTTAATGTTAGCAACTAGTATGTGCCAAATGTTTGTGCAAGTAGCAATGCACATCGGCCACACTGAACCACACGTTACTATTCAATAAGTTCAGTGGATGTCAGGGGCACGGAACCGGGAACCACGCGTATTTATTTTGCTAAATAGCGCTGACTTCGTGTCCATGTTATGGTTGTCTCGGGCTAGCCCCAGCTAATGAAATAAGACAACATTGGGCCACCATCTAACACTAGAATAACCATACGAGGTCAGTGCAACGTCGTGCACGTCCTTAACTACGGATCTAACACACGGAAGCAGCGCATAATGAACATAATAACGTGTATTACGCCAATCGGGGACAGTGTTCAGCTGCCAAGAGGTTCGTTAGCTTCCCTCCTCGCCTGCTATGTCAGGCCCCAAAAAAATCAGATGTGTCGCCGATATGTTGACAGCGAGCCCGGGCTTCGCCACAAACTGGACATCGTGACACACTCACCTCTCCATTCAGACCAGCCACTGACGCTATAGTCCCATTTCCACCGCTATCGGATGTCAAAAAACTTACTGCGGGGACAGGTGTTGTGGTTCCTTGAGCACACAGGGCCGAGACGACCCCGGCCTTGCCGCTGCTGCTGCTGCAGACAGCACTGCAGCTACTGCCACCGCCCCGCTTGTTCTTCCTGCGTTTAGCTCCCCGTTTAGCATCGGTTGGACTCATTCTGTCCGCAGCAACACGGAGACAACGTGCCGTTCAACAAGCTGGCGGTGCCTCGAGTGGAGTGTCGCGCAGGAATACGCCGATAGACGTTTGGAATATGTTATTTTTTACAGACTCCCGAAACGGCAGACACTCAGTGCCATCCAAGTGTAAGCCGACTAGATTCCAATATGGCCTCTGGTTGGCCTCGTCGGGTTGGAGTTTACGTTCCTACGTACAAAACGTGCCCCTGGGAATTCTGGGAAATTGTGTTTTTAAAGTGTTTTTTATTTTAGCGTGACTCCAGAATTATAGAGCCCAAATGACTCAGAAAATAAAAATGCAACGCCTGTGGTCAAATGAACGTGAACTCTCCCAGTTGATATTTTTGATAAATACGCTACCAGTAAACTGTCAGTAAACGTGCTGGTTTCATAGCACAGCGGATGCTAACGGCAGGGGGGGGTCGCAGGCCAGGGAAGTTTCTGCGGGCGATGGCAGTAGATGAACCAGTAGATGAACCAATAGACTGGGTTTTCCGGGATGGGATCCAAACTGCAGATATAGCCTAAGCCCGAAGCATATACCATTAAATAGATAGGTTGGATTTAATACTTTTCGTGATCGGGAGAAGTTGTTCTGTCGTTTCAAACAACATTGCTAACTGGCCGCTAACTAACACAGTTAGCCGCGGTGTACGACAGGTAATATAAAGTTGTTTCCATTACTAACACCGCCGCTGGATATTTTTATCTTCATACCTGTTTGGTTAACTACTAGTTTACTGACATTTGACCACAATGCGGGTGTTTTAGCCACGTAGTCGGGCTACCTTTTAGTATATTGTTAGTATGCAAATGAAGTTGAGACGAGTGAACTGTCTGTTTAGTGTACGTTTCGCTAACATTACCAGTAGCTTCAAACGATAAAGATGTACTTGTCTTCCAACGCCCGTCGACTTGTATAAGTAAAGATTTGTGTTTTTAGATCGTTGTTTTGACTGAAAAAAAAGGTCATTGCAGAACATATGCTGACCACTGTCAGTAATGGTAAGCTAGCCATACTGTATGGTGTGCAACAGTGCCTCGCCTAACTAGCCATTTCTGGCCTTAGCATCTTCTTGTCAGATCATTAAGTCTAAATAAACCTTTTACTTTGTCTGTGTAAAAATGGTTTTGCAGGCACTGTCGACATCGTAGTGTGCTGAATCGGGTCCATGACAATTCAATACTGCAACTGTCAGTTCAATAAAACATTACAGATAGTTGTATACCCTAGCTACTACAGTGTTAAATTAGACAATTTAGTATTTAGTCGTCATTAGCTATGTTCATTCCCGATTGAACTTTGTTCAAGATCAACTAGTTTGGAAGGCTGAATGTCCTGTAATTTCTGCTGTGACACCCTAATTTACTTTACATATTTGTACCAACATATTTAAAGATGTGTGTGTCAAGTATCGAATACAACAACATACCCTTATTTTCAGTCATAATTTAAAATACTACTAGCTACCAGACTACTCTCTGTTCACATATTTGCAGAGGGTAGACAATAACGTTCATCAGCTATCTCAAATGCACTGGGTCTATGCATGTCTGTTTTCAGGTATGTCTGAAGTTAGTGTTGAAGCTGAATTACCGGAGGCCATTACCGCGGACCTGCAGATGGATTATAAGGAGGATCATAAAACAGAGGATTCTTTGAGATCTGACCTAGACGATGAGAATGATGACAATTACGAAAGTGTAGACCTTGACAAAGACCATTGCCACACTGATGCCCATCACGTGGAAGGCGGGTTTGAGGAGGTGGACCAACAGTTAGATACAGATGTTCAGGGAGTCGGTAAGGGGGCATGCAGTGACACAGATGTTCAGAACAGTGGAGATGCTGTGATCATGAAGGGCAGTCCAGATGACGGGGAGCCGCACATTACAAATCACCATACTAACACCTCAGAAGCACCACGGGCAAATGGAGAAACTTCATGCCCTCAAACTCAGGTGATAGTCGTCCTCGCCTCTTGGTCTGTGATCGGCCACTTTCAGTCACCTCTTTCACGTTCTGAACTCGTTTTCGGGTTGCTTCTGTGTCTTGCATACTTGTTGTGACCTTTGGCTCACATGCTCGTTGCTTCTGTGGCTCACATGCTTTGGGTGGCTGGTGCTTTTGTCTTGTCGTCGCCTCTTTCGTCGTACATTAAATCAGGACAGTATTTGAGGCTGTTAAATGTGTTGGGTTCTTGTTGTTTGTGCTAGGCCTAATCTTTGGGCCGGGGGAATTGACCTTGTGTGTTTCTGTATGATTAGAGCATTGCACATTGTGTTGTGATTATGACATTTAACTGAAATGGCAGAACATGGAAATTGCGAAACAGAACAAAGCCATGATTTTGTGCTGGCTGCCATACTCCCGGTAGACTGAGACTGAGAGTAATCTGATCACTATTGTTTCCTCCGCAGCTTGTTCATTGGTGGATCTGTGTTTTGAGTGTATGAGTGAGTACGTGTGATTGATACTAAAACTCTTGTGTAATTTATGAATGAATACAGGATATGCGTGCTGTTTCACATTCTTAAGCAACCGCGTTTGTGTCGCTATCCATGCCTTCTCGCACAGAGCATACACCTGCTAACACAAACATGGTTACAGCGTGGCTCAGTCGTGTGAGATATTGGATCATTTGGTTTGGCAAAGGCCGCACACACTGACATGACAAGTGTAACCCGTCATGTGTGGTATTGCTGTGGGACAGCTCCTGACCTGATCAGGACTTACCGAGTATATGTCATCAAGATTTATTTTGGGGAGAGCTGCCTGGCAGGAATCATTATCTAACCGATAGCTGGAGAAGTCTTCCTGTCTGACGTGT
Source organism: Bathygadus melanobranchus (assembly GCA_900302375.1). NCBI lineage: Eukaryota > Metazoa > Chordata > Actinopteri > Gadiformes > Macrouridae > Bathygadus > Bathygadus melanobranchus. Next base: position 9,791 of record OMKP01005327.1, read on the forward strand.
CTGTTGTCTGCCTGCATATGGGTGTCATGTGGCCTTTAAGCATTTATATTGTGTTATATGACCCCCAAAGGAACAGACTATAATCTACACTTGTAAAATCAGTTAACAGAACTTGACTTGGGTTGGATCATGATAAAGGATAAAGGCCTAGGTCTCAACTTGAAAAATGAAGGCTTCCTCTTCATACATTTGATATGAGATTATGCAAAATACATAATACATATAAAATCTTATTAATTTGAATTTAATGGCAGATGTCAAGCTTGTGCCAATGTATTTTGTCCATCTTTACTCCTAAAATATCCATTTGCAATACGGCTACATGTAAATCATTTTTGGAATATTTCTACACGTATTTGTATACTTATCGCCACTTTAAGTCTGCTTATGTCGTTGTTATTTTGAGCTCACGTGCTTTTACAAGGGGCATACAATTATTTTTGTTTGTCTTCCCTGTGGGTGTCGATGCTTTTTGCATCGTGTTACCATGTGACCTGGTTGCCATGTGCGTTATTCATTAGTCAGCGTTTTTTAAGAGACTCCTCTTATTCAAAAGATGAGATTGGAATTCCGTGGGGATAGTGACTTTTCTCAATCGCCCCACACTATGCCAAGTGTTGTCCCGACCACAGTCAAATTGAATTACGCGGGCAGTGTAAAACTGCAGTCATTGCTAGATTTCCTCTCAGACTGGGACGTCCCAGAGCTCAACTGACACGGCAGACAAAGGCCCAAGTACATTCACGTCAAGGGCATCATAAACAAATGTGTAACTGATGGACTTCCAACCCAATTCTCGTTTTACTGTTAAGACTTCCCATATCGTATTATGACCTTCTGGACGTCATACTGTTTGCAATATGCGCATGTGTTGCAGATTCCCATTTTTTTCAGTTGGACTCCTCCAAGACAGGGTGGACTAGTGTATAATAAACGTGTGCAGTATCTGCCAACTTATTTATACGGTAACAGGATGGCATGTCATAGTCACATACTCTTCATACTTCCTTATTTTGCCAAGGAGGTGGAAGTACATGATTGGCCCGTGTAATAGACCTACGGCTGTACTGCATCCTGTTTCCTGTGTCAACACGTTGTGAAAACTGACAACATTAAAAAAAGAGAATGTGAGATGTAGGAAAGGGAATATAACAAGTCTTTTGATTTGATGAACACTGTAATAACTGCAATAAAGCAATAGGAAAAACTGAAATTAAGTATGTTAGTAACATGCGAATCAGGGTTGGGATTCTGTGTGTCTTTTATTTTGTATATTATGTAACAATGTATGCATAATGCTGTCCTTAAGGCTACCCCATGAACCACTAGCAGCTAGCTTGAGCTAGCTCAGGTGGTGAAGTGTAAAATATCTAAGGGCTCAACTGTTTTTTTATTTGAACCCGTTTTAATGACAGGAAACCACAATGGATGAGGATTCCCATAGAAGCACAGCGGCGGAGATCACCATTACCAGCAACGGAGATGTGGACCAGAGCTCTGGAAAGGTATCCAATAGGGTAAAAGCTTGCGTTTTAGGAAGTCCGTCACACGCAGGAACCACACTGCACTCAGTCCATAAAGCAGTAGAGAGATATTCACAGATTTGGGTGTATGAGGATGACTTGACTGGGTTGCGTTGGCGCATCTAAGAGGCCATGTTGGTGACGCATGCTGTGAAGCATGTGCATTCAAACTGATGTGCTCACTTGCATCCTAACCAGCTCCCATTGGTCTTATTGATCACTATTGATCATTATTACTATTGATCACAATTACTATTGGTCACTATTCTATTGCGTGGTTTACACTAGTGTTTTGTATCTGTTTGATTGTGTCATATCACACTGAATCTTTTGTGTGAAGAGTCCAAAGACTGTTTGAAAACGTGATCTCCCCTTACAGGACTTTTCTCCTAGTCCTCCCAGTGGACTAAACCTGTCAGAGTCCTATGTCCCCTCCAGTAACTACGCCTCAACAACAGAGGGCATCATTGAATCAGGACCATATAGAGGTACAAATCAGTTCACATTGAATATTAATTATTGTTGTTTGTGTTTTGATGTTTTGCTCTTTTCCCCCATTTTCTTAATATACTATTTTATTTCCTCTTAATTACCATGTAATTGTTATTAAAATAGGAAAATACATAATATAATACATTGTTAATGGTTCACTGCAATGTTTAAAAGGAACCGTGTTGCTGCTTGCAGTAATGGCAAACACTCTTATGTTGTCAAACTCTGGGTACAGATATGGATAGGTGAGGCTGAAATTTGAATTTGTATAGCGGGCCGTCCAAGTGTGATTTAATGAGTTGCTCCATGACCTCCATTTATTCCCTTGATGTCCTTGTCATTATCGGGCCCCCACAAATGCAAATGCATATATTCTTCTCTATGAGTTCCTGGCCTGCTTTCAATAGGCAGAGAGTAATGTTTTGGTGAATTGGATGAACTAGAGCATGGAATTAGTGGGTGAATGAATTGAATGAACTTCAGATTTCAAGATGTTTTATGGAAAGCGCGACGCCCTGCGATCTACTGTATATATCGACACTTGATATTCAATAGCCTCTCGTTTCACACTGGACACAGACGTACTACTAATGAGTCACCACTGTGAATATCTCCCAGGGTCAGCCAGCCTGCCCACGTCCCCAGTGACACCAGTAGCTCCCAGTATGGCAGTGGGCGACCGCCTGGCCCGCTCTGTCAGTGATAGTCAGCCTGAGACAGGTACACCGCAGGCAAGGCTTGGGGCTAAGGGATGTGCAGCACACATCTTCTTTTGCCATATGTGCATAAATCTGCGCCTGTGCCCCCCCCCCTCCTGAGCTTTTCTTCTCCCCTCCTCTCTTTGTCCTTAAGGGTAACATCCTATTCAAAGTGAAACCCCTCCCGTCTTTTCTGTCTTTGTTGCTTTACAAGCGGTCTGTCACTTCTAGAAGGCAGTTTCTCTTTGTAATTCCTGAAGCTAGACCTAACCTGTTTGTGCTCGAGGTGATGCTGGATGGGTACACTTTCTCTGGAAGAAAGCTGCTTTAACAGAAATCCCCCCCTCTCTCTCGCTGGGTATTTCTGCTTGCTTCCTGTGTCCTTTTGAGAAGACTACACCTAGAATCTCTTTCTGCTCTTGCTTCCGTCCCTCCAAAACCTCGACAAAGTAATGTTCTGCTACCGTTGTGACAGTACCGGAACAGGTACACTGTGGTTGTTGGGGATTTTTCAAATATGATTGTTGACAAATGCACATGCAAGTTAACAATTGTATTCATACTCTAGTGTTCGGTGGAATCTGATAACTTCTGCAATCGATTATTTTCATTTCCATTCTTTGTTGACCACTTCTCTTCAGTCATCCTCCCTGTTCCCTCAGCTCCCTGGTTTTAAAGAACATGTACATTTACTCAGGCCAGCAGAGCAGGGCCGTGGTTCTCTCGGATGATTTGAAGAACCCCGCCATGGAGAAATTGGACCTAGTACGAAAGTGGAGCATCAACACATATAAAGTAATTATTATTTTAATCTCATTTTGGCCCATTTTGTGTTTTTATGGCCCTTTTTTAACAGATGAAATTCAATTACAACCTCTTTGTGCACACAAAAAGACAGACTTAGACTTAGCTCTCTTCTTAAATTAAAATTAGAATCTCTTTGAGCCCTTCATTCTCTGTCCTCATTTTGCGGAGGCAACATGGCATAGAGAACACTAGACTGCATATATGACCCACATCTCCCACAGCTGCTGTTCATATTTGTCCATTTGAACCGTTAACTCTGCGTGACAAAAACCCTCATTAGAGATACAGCCACTTCTAGTCTGGCAGTGTCGGGTTCCTCCCTCCTCCTACCCAACGTGGTTGTCGTTTAAAGTTCCGAGTGTGGCTGACATCACCGTCCCCCTGCAGTGCACCAGGCAGATCCTGTCGGAGAAGCTGGGCCGGGGCTCCAAGACGGTGGACCTTGAGCTGGAGAGTCAGATCGAGGTGCTCCGCGACAACAAGCGCCGCTACGAGCACGTGGTCAAGCTGGCGCAGACCCTCTCCGGCCAGCTGGCCCAGATGATGCACACCCAGAAGCAGCTGGGGGATGCCTTCGCGGACCTCAGCCTCAAGTCCCCAGAGCTCCATGTGAGTCCTCCTTACCTCCCCCCTTAACCACACCACACCCACT